>JAHHZJ010003078.1:0-75001 GCA_021437245.1 Aegilops speltoides | reverse complement strand
GCGAGAGGAGGAGCCGCTGCCGACGGTCCATGATGGAATGGATTTTTACGTCCAAGCGCTCCCGATGAGTACTACTGCGAAGGAAGATGGTGATTTGATCTCGGATTTCGCTCTCTTATAGGCAGATTATTTGCACAGCTAGGGGTAAAACATAAAAGATACTTCGCTTTTCGTGATTCATGCGACACGTGGAAGATGGCTATTATTACGGGAAGCCAAGAAGCGCAATATTGATAAGCCGGCTTACATTGTTCGGCAAACACACAGATCCGAGGAGAACCCACCTTGCAAAGTCAAGACTATATACGCTGGACTTATCGCCATTGAAGCCTGGTTCGGGGCTACCGAGGAGTCCTCGATTAGGGGTGTCCGGACAGCCGACTATCATCGCAAATTTGACTCCAAGACTATGAAGATACAAGATTGAAGACTTCGCCCCGTGTCCGGATGGGACTTTCTCTGGCGTGAAGGCAAGCTTGGCAATACGGATATGTAGATCTCCTACCATTGTAACCGACTGCAGTAAACCCTAGCCCTCTCCGTGTCTATATAAACCGAAGGTTTTAGTCCATAGGACTAACAACCATTACAACAATCATACCATAGGTTAGCTTCTAGGTTTAGCCTCCTTGATCTCGTGGTAGATCCACTCTTGTACTACCCATATCATCAATATCAATCAAGCAGAGTAGGGTTTTACCTCCATCGAGAGGGCCCAACTCGGTAAAAACATTGTGTCCCTTGTCTCCTCGTTACCATCCGGCCAAGACGCACGTACTGGGACCCCTTACCCGAGATCCGCCGGTTTTGACAATCGACATTGGTGCTTATTGAGAGTTCTCTCGCGGCGCCACCAATAGGAAGGATGCCTCCTCCCGCCTTCAAGGAAGGTATTTTCGCTAAAGGAGCCTTTGGTCACGGCCAAACTATCCGCGCGTGGTTTTCTTATGACCGCTTGTCCGCCACCGCTTCGGCTAATGACCTCAGTCGCCAGCAATCTTCACGCCACTCGGATTCGCCGAAGCGGCCGATCCAATAGAGCTCTCTATTCAGAACGAGTTTGATCGTGACGCCGCCTCGAGTCGCCATGACTCACAATCAGATTGGGCTTAAAACCGATCCGAGAGAGATTAACCTCCCCAGTCACCCACCACGCTGCGCGGTAGAGGAACAACGTGGGCGATTCTTCTCCTCAGATTGAAAACTATTCATGTCCGGACTTTAACCTCCATGCCGGATTCCCGCGGAGGGACAGACTTCGATCAAGCTAATCGAACCTAAAGTCGCATCGGACCGACTCATTGGATAACGCCCAGCAATCTAAACTTCCAATTTGAAACTCGCCCTTGAGCCTCGAGATGGGTAGGGTCCTGACATAGCGGAGGGATGGCTTAGCGGACCTCAGAAATTCATAGTACAGAGGGCACCATCCCAAGACATAGCCTTCGAAAGCATGTTGATATTACGGCAGTGGCCCAAAGTGGCGAGGAGCTTAGCCCTGAAAACCACTCCAACAATACCAAAGACGTATCATCAACATTTTAGACTTTCGTGATCAAATAATATATGAAACGAATAATCCGCAGCCTTTGCCAAGTCTACCAAGTAGCAACAACAAATCCATGGAGCGATTACAGCCATCACCTTCAACGCCAACATTTAACCTAAATTCAACAGCCCGGCACCAACCAAGACCGGTACTTAGTCCAATAGTGGACGGCTTAGACTTACCAAGGTCCCTCATGGATGGCGGCAATGATTAAACCTCATCTACGAGGAAACTCTTCAAAAATGGAAATAGACCGAGGCGATTGAGCGGGCAAAGACAACCTTCAGAGGAATAATCCCTTTAGCCGAAGCACGCCGCACCGGAAAATCACACTTGATGTGGGTGTTCGCTCACGGACAATTACGATCCAAAGAAGTCACTGCCCAAGTGGCCTCGCTCAACAGCGGATATCACGCTATATTAGGACGAGAGGCATTCACATTTTTCTTCGCCGCACTTCATTACGGGTACATGAAGCTCAAAATGCCCGGGCCCGCGGAATAATCACCTCGTTAGTGATCCTGACATAGCACTCGCTACCAAAACAAGACAGCCGAGATTAGCCCCGGAGGCACTATCCGGCCCTAGCGCAGAAGAACTCACCATACCAAGGCTTCATCAGAATAGGGACGATGTGATACTCGATAAGAGATCCAAGTCCACCTCCTTTAAACCAGCTGGACTAAATAGTAAAATTCCAGGTCCATCCAACGGATTCGACAAAGACGGGCTTCCATCGGGGCATGCTTGAACCCTCGATGAGACGCCAGATCATGAGAATTTCTTCGAAAATTGGGACATTTTCGCCAGCACCTTCAGATATGCCCGAATCCCACGCAGACAAGGTATCACAGCCTAAACATCCTAAAGGATTCAAGCCACCAAACAAAGTTTTTCGACGATTTTTCAACCCAAAAGACAGTGCAATGGGAGAGGAGCTAGCCAAACTATTTGAAGCCGGATTCATGAGAGACATCAAACATCCGGATTGGCTAGCAAACCTGTGCCTTTTTAGTCCGGGTTTAGTATCGATGGATCGCGCCAAGCAAAGAAAACCTGGTTGCTCTTGTACCTCCACGACGCCTTTCATGAATTTCAGATTTCGCCGCCGATATGTGGGACATAAAGCGAACCGGTCAACGCGGTCAAGCACCAAATAATAGTGCCGAATAGCAAGGGGGCGCACCTACCGCAGATCACCCAAAGAGTAGTAATGAGCAATGAGACATCAAATCACAATGCCGCACCTTTCCCGAATGGACGGCAGTTTTATTTCACACTTCGTTCGCAATCATCTCAAACCACGAGTATTGCTTCCGCCAAGAGGGACACGGCATCGCCTTTGGTACATCATGACACGCGGGACCGCATGACAGCCATGCCCCTCGCCGATTGCTCGGTAAAATCACCTCATTTTTACTATATCTCAGACGGGTTTACATGGAATGCACGCTATCTAGGTTGAGAATTTAATCTGCTATATATGTGATGAATAGTACTTCTAGCCTTTAAAAATTTATACTTTTGTACAGTAGTAGTATCGATGGATTGTGCCATGGAGCAAAACTTGAAATTAAAAAAAGGTGGTATATATAGAGAGCGCCATCGCCAAATTATGCATATAGTACTATTAAAAAAATCTAGTACGTATTTTAAATGGGGTGCCGATTCTATTAAAGAATTACTAGTATGTAATGCATTTCAAAGAGTTAAAGTAACTAGAAGAAACATAACATAGTTCTCACTGGGCTCAAAGACAACACACCCCTCAAATTAAACTAAGCACACCAAATTAAACTATGCAACTAATCTGGCAGACATCAGTGATTAGAACCACCATGAGCAACGACATCGCCACTCTTACTCTGAGTCTCGCCCACGCCCCCGACTTCGCCCTTGTCCCTCTTCCTCTTGGTCGATACTTCTTTTGCTTGAACCGCACACTTGGCTCTTGTTTTCATCTCAGAAGCGACTGCACTCAAACACCGATCTTCTTCGTGCATCGCTGTCATCCTCGATCGGTAATGTCGACAACGCATAGTACTTGAAGGATTTATAACAGAGTAGCAATCACACAATCGCATCGAATGTCTCAAAATAGAACTTATTACAATAAATATGGCTTAAGGCCATCTAATATCGATAACAGCGAAGGCTTTGGAAGATAAAGTGAGTCCATCAACTCCAACAAAGATCACCGGAAAGTGAAAGATCACGACCTAAGGCACCTTTACTCGTCTTAAAGGTCTCGCAACATAAACGCTGCAGCCCTTAAACGGGTCAAAGACATGGAATATGCTGGCAATGTAAACACATAGAGAGTAATGAATGTAATAATGCTATCACTACATGCATATATGGCTGGTGGAAAGCTCTATGGTTACAGCTTATATAAAGCCAATTTTTTTCCTACAACAAAGGAATAAATTTTATTTAACTATCATGGTGGTTGTTAAACATTGAGAAGGTTCACCCAACTCAATCCCAATTAAGCATCATCATTTAACCCAATCAAATTATATTAAGAGTGATGAGATCCACATGATAATCCAAGAACTAGATACTCAAAACGTCCATAACTGTGGGACACCTGCTAACCATGATTAGTTTGTACACTCGCAGAGGTTTGCACACTTTTCCCCACAAGACTAATACATCCATGGTCGGAGAAACAAGACACGCTTTTCCTCAAACAATAACTCTTTACTCGGGGTGACACATACACCTATTTTCCCCTTACATCTACTAGCCCACCACTAAAAGAGGTCTTGCAACATACTCAACTATGCTAGAGCCCATAATAGCTTGTGGCTACACACCTAAAGTTTCTAGCATGAATAATCTTATGATCCCTTTGAGCCTGAGTGGCGTCCATAGGAGAATCACACTAGCATTCTCGATTTCCAAAAATACAGTAACACTGGTTCCCCCAGTGCCTCAATCCACCCAGATGTGTATTAAAGTAGCCACCTTAAGTTAACCATTAAATAACAATACTCACATCTGTCATGGATACACTCACCCAATCCACGCCTCTACAAGCATAGCATAGCAATATAAGCAACATAGAAGTAACTCCCAAGGTTTGATAATAAACATGACAATAGGTACTACCTCATCTACTACCCAAAACCCACATATTAATCAGATCCCAACCATGCAAATGTTTGAGGACTGATGTAATGCAATAAACCGTAGTAAAGAGGTATGATCAAAGTGTTACTTGCCTTTGTCGATGATCCGTGAAACCTCAGAGACTGAGAGTAGTACGCTTCGCACTTCGGTATACTCTATCACAAACAAACAAGCATACAATAAGCACTCAACTAGAAGCATGGGTAAAACTCAAATAAAAGATCTAAAATGTAAAGTTCAACTTTAGAACTCCGGTTTGCAAAAAAGAATCAAATCAAACAAAGCAACGAAACTCAAATCATGAAAAGAAACAAGCTTCGCATTAATCTGGACTTAAGTCAAATCTGTATAGTAGCAAAAACTTGTTTAAGTTGGTTACACAGAAAGAGGCCTTCGAGACGTAAACTTCTAGGTGCTTGAATCGCCCGATTCGATAAACGAGCTTAAAAGAAAAAAACTAAAACAAAATCAGGGCGTAAATCGCGATCCAAGATAATCGCGAAAACCCCGAAAAGAAAACTCGATTTAACAAAGCTAACGAACTAACATTCGCTGTCCTCCTGCTAATGTGAACACCGCTCGTTAAAACAAACGACGGGCTAACGTCATGGTGTGGGGAAACGAGTAATTTCAAAAATTCCTATGCACGCAAGCAAGATCATGGTGATGGCATAGCAACGAGAGGGGAGAGTATTGTCCACGCACTCAGAGACCGTAAGCGAAGAGTTATGATAACGCTGCTGATGTAGTCGTATGCCTTCACGATCCGACCGATCCAAGTTCCGAACGGACACGCGACCTCCAGCCTTCGCACATGCTCAAGCTCGGGATGACGCATCCCTGACCGATCCAAAGAAAGTGTTTCGGGATGAGTTCCACAAGACGACGGGCGCAGGACGATGATGATGTTCTATCAGCGCAGGCTTCGCCTAAACTCCGCCAAGATATGACCGAGGTGGAATATGGTGGAGGGAGGCACGCGCACACGGCTAAGGAACGATCTTGAAGATCAACTCAGTGTGTCCTAGGTGCCCCTCGCCTCGTGATATAAAGGAGCAAGGAGGTGCGGCCGCCCTAGGAGGAGAGACGCCGGAGGAGTCCTACTCCCCACCGGAGTAGGACTCCCTTTCCTAGTTGGATTGGGACTTGGGGAAGGAGGAGAGGGGGAAAGGAAAGGGCGTCTCTTGTCCTATTCTGACATGGGGAGGCGCATGCAGCCCCTAGGCCTCCTCTCTTCTCCACTAGGCCCAATAAGGCCCATTAGTTCACCGGTTCCGAACCTCCCATATCTCCTAGAAATGTCGATTTCACCCTAACACTCCGGCGTCCAAACATAGGCTTCCAATATATCAATCTTTATGTCTCCACCATTTCGAGACTCCTCATCATGTCCGGTGATCACATCCGGACTCAACAAACTTTGGTACATCAAAACTTATAAACTCATAATAAAACCGCCATCGTAATTTTAAGCGCAGGGATCTTTACGGGTTCGAGAACTATGTAGAAATGACCTAGAACTATTCTCGTCAATAACCAATAGCGAACCCGGATGCCCATATTGGCTCCTACATATTCTACTTAAGATCTTTATCGGTCAAACCGCATAACACACGTTGTTCCCTTTGTCATCAGATAGTTACTCGCCCGAGATTCAATCGCCTAGATCCAATACCTAGTTCAATCTCGCTACTGCCAAGAAGTCTCTTTACTGCTACGTAATGCATCATTTCAGAATTCAACTCATTAGCTACATTGCTTGCAAGGCTTATAGTGATGTGCATTCCCGAGAGGACCCAGAGATACCTCTCCCATAATCTGAGTGACAAAACCTAATCTCAAATAAGCCAACTCCAACATGTACCTTTGGAGACACCAGAGTACCTTTATAATCACCCAATTATACGGACGCTTGGTAGTACCCAAAGTGTTCTCCAAACATGTGAGTTGCATAACATCATAGTTACAGTGAACATGTATAAGTTATGAAGAAAGCAATAGCAATATACTAAACGATCAAGTGCAAGGCTAACTGAATGGGTTTATGTCAATCACATCATTCTCCTAATGATGTGATCCCATTAATCAAATGACAACACATGTCTATGGTTAGAAACATAACCATCTTTGATTAATGAGCTAGTCAAGTAGAGGCATACTAGTGACTATATGTTTGTCTATGTATTCACACATGTATCATGTTTTGCTAATACAATTTAGCATGAATAATAAACATTTATCATGATATGAGGAAATAAATAATAACTTTATTATTGCCTCTAGGGCATATTTCCTTCAGCCTCCCACTTGCACTAGGGTCAATAATCTAGATTACACAAGAATGATTCTAACACCCATGGAGTCTTGTTGCCGATCATGTTTTGCTCGTGAGAAAGGCTTAGTCAACGGTGTCTGCAACATTCTGGGATGTATGTATCTTGCAAATCTCTATGTCTCCCACCCAGACTTGGTCCCTGATGGAATTGAAGCTGCCTCTGATGTGCTTGGTCCTCTTGTGAAATCTGGATTCCTTTGCCAAGGCAATTGCACTAGTATTGTCACGTAAGATCTTCATTGGTCCCTATGCACTAGGTATGACACCTAGATCGGAAATGAACTCCTTCATTTGCTACTTCCGCAGCTATGTACTCCGCTTCACATGTAGATCCCGCCATGACGCTTTGTTTAGAACTGCACCAACTTACAGTACCAATCGCTTAATAAAAACACGATCCGTTTGTATTTAGAATCGTCCCGATCGTTGTCAAAGTTTGCATCGACGTAACCATTTACGACTAGCTCTTTTTGTCTCTCCATATAATGCAGAAACATATCCATAGTCCTTTTCGTATTTCAGATGTTCTTGACCGCTGTCCAAAGGATCCACTCCGATTACTTTTGGTACCTTCCCGCCAAGCTTATTGCTACACACACCAGTCCTCGTACACAACATTGCATACATGATAGAGCCTATGGTGAAGCATAGGAATATCTTTCATTTTCTCTATCTTCTCACGTGGCTTCCGCATTGAGTCCTGACTCAACTTCACACCTTGTAGTACGGCAAGAACCCCTTTCGCCTCGATCCATTTTGAACTTTTTTCAAAACTTTATCAAGGTATGTGCGCTAGAAAGTCCTATTAAGCCGCCTTTGATCTATCTCTATAAATCTTGATGCCCAATATGTAAGCAGCTTCACCGAGGTCTTTCATAGAAAAACTTTTATTCAAGTATCCCTTTATGCTATCCAGAATTCTATATCATTTCCAATTAATAATATGTCATCTACATATAATATCGTAAATGCTACAGAGCTCCCACTCACTTTCTTGTAAATACAGGCTTCTCCAAAAGTTTGTATAAAACCATATGCTTTGATCACACTATCAAAGCGCTTATTCCAACTCCGAGATGCTTGCGCCACCATAAATGGATCGCTGGAGCTTGCACACACTTTGTTAGCACCTTTGATCAACAAAACCTTCTCGTTGCATCATATACAACTCTTCTTCCAGAATCCATTCAAGGATGCAGCTTTGACATCCTTTTGCCAAATTTCATAATCACAAAATGCAGCAATTGCAACATGATTCTGACAGATTTAAGCATCAAGCTACGGTGAGAAAGTCTCATCGTAGTCAACCCCTTGAACTTGTCGAAAACCTTTTGCAACAAGTCGAGCTTTTATAGATAGTTGCATTACCATCGCCACGCCTCTTCTTCTTAAAGATCCATTTATTCTCAATGGCTTGCCGATCATCGGCCAAGTCAACCAAAGTCCATACTTTGTTCTCATACATGGATCCCATCTCGATTTCATGGCGGCCTCTAGCCATTTTATGGAATGGCTCATCATCACTTCCTCATAGTTTGTAGGTTCATCATGGTCAAGTAACATGACTTCCGCATAGGATTACCGCATCACCTTGGTGCGGATCTTACTCGCAGACTCCACGGTTCAAGAGAAACTTGATCCAAAGTTTCATGATCAATATCATTAGCTTCCCTCACTAATTGGTGTAGTTGTCACACCTAACCGGTTCTTGTGATGAGCTAGTTTCCAATAAGGGAGCAGTACGTGCTTACTTCATCAAGTTCTACTTTCCTCCCACTCACTTCTTTTCGAGAGAAACTCCTTTCTAGAAAGGATTCGAATTTAGCAACAAAAATCTTGCCCTCAGATTCTGTGGATAGAAGGTATACCCAACACCTCCTTTTGGGTATGCTATGAAGACACATTCCGATTTGGGTTCGAGCTTATCCGGTTGAAGTTTCTTCACATAAGCATGGCAGCCCCAAACTTTAAGAAACGACAACTTTTGTTTCTTGCCAAACCACGCTCATGAGGCGCCGCCTCAACGGATTTTGATGGTGCCCTATTTAACGTGAATGCGCCGCCTCTAAAGCATAACCCCAAAAACAATAGCGATAAATCAAGAAGAGACATCATAGATCGCACCATATCTAGTAAAGCACGACATTTACGCTCGACACACCATTTCGCTGTGGTGTTCCGGTGGCGTGAGTTGCTAAACTATTCCGCATTGTTTCAAATGTAAACCAGACTCAGAACTCAAATATTCTCCTCGCATCAGATCGATCGTAGAAACTTTATTTTCTTGTTACGATGATTTTCCACTTCACTCAAATTCTTTGAACTTTTCAAATGTTTCGATTTGTGTTTCATTAAGTAGATATACCCATATCTCGCTTAAATCATCTGTGAAGGTGAGAAAATAACGATACCCACCGCGAGCCTCAACATTCATTAGACCACAAACATCGTGATGTATGATTTCCAATAACCGCTTGCTCGCCCATAGTTCCGAGAACGGCGGCTTAATCATCTTGCCCATGAGGCACGGTTCATAGTACCAAGTGATTCATAATCAATGATTCCAAAAGCCCATTAGTATGAAGTTTCTTCATGCGCTTTATACCGATATGATATAAACGGCAAAGGCTACAAATAAGTTGCACTATCATTATCAACTCTCATCTTTTGGCTTCAACACTATGAATATTTGTATCACTACTATCGAGATTCAATAAAATAGACCACTCTTCAAGGGTGCATGACCATAAAATATATTACTCATATAAATATAACAACCATTATTCTCTCGACTTAAATGAATAACCGCTTTGCATCAAACAAGATCCGTGATATAATGTTCATGCTCAACGCTGGCACCAAATAACAATTATTTAGGTCTAAAACTAATCCCAATGGTAGATGTAGAGGTAGCGTGTCAATCATGCGATCACATCGACTTTGGAACCATTTCCCACGCCAAGATCGTCACCTCGCCCTTAGCCAATCTTCGCTAATCCGTAGTCCTCGTGTTCGAGTTGCAAATATTAGCAACATAACCAGATCAAATACCTGTACTCATCGCGAGCATCAAGAAGGTACACATCAATAACATGTATATCACATATACCTTTGTTCACTTTGCCATCCTTCTTATCCGCCAAATACTTGGGGCAGTTCCGCTTAGTGTCCACCGGCTATAATTGAGAAGCACTCGGCCCAGTGCTTAGGTCCAGACTTCATGCTTTCTCTCTTGAGCAACAACTTGTTTGTTGTTCTTCTTGAAGTTCCCTTCTTCTTCCCTTTGCCCTTTTTCTTGAAATCGGTGGTCTTGTCGACCATCAACACTTGATGCTCCTTCTTGATTTCTACCTCCGCTGCTTTTAGCATTTAAGAGCTCGAATAGTCTTGTCCATCCTTGCATATTATAGTTCATCACTAAGCTCTTGTAGCTTGGTGGTAGTGATTGAAGAATTTCATCAATGACACTATCATCGTGAAGATTAACTCCCAGCTTGAATCAAGTGATTATTATACCCGCACATTTTGAGTATGTGTTCACCGACGTAACTATTCTCTTCCATCTTGTAGCTATAGAACTTATTGGAGACTTCATCTCTCAACCGGCATTTGCTTGAAATATTAACTTCAACTCCTAGAACATCTCATATGCTCCATGACGCTCAAAACATCGTTGAAGACCCTCGTTCTAAGCCGTAGCATGGCACAATGAACTATCGAGTAGTCATCACTTTTACTCGCCAGACGTTTAACGCCGTTAGTTGCATGAGCAGCGGCCTGCCACCCAACGGTGCTTCCAGACATAATTCATCTCAGGCAGCAATGAGGATAATCCTCGTGTTACGGACCCAAATCCGTAATTGCTACCATCATCTTTCAACTTCGCTTTCAAGGAATGCATTAAAATTCAATGGAACAATAGCACGAGCCATCTATCTACAAACAAACATAGACAAGTAAAATACTATCAGTACTAAGTTCATGATAAATTTAAGTTCAATTAATCATATTACTTAAGAACTCCCACTTAGATAGACATCCTCTAATCTTCTAAGTGATTATGTGATCCATATCAACTACACCATGTCCGATCACCACGTGAGATGGAGTAGTTTCAACGGTGAACATCAATATGTTGATCATATCTACTATATGATTCACGCCGACCTTCGATCTCGACTGTGTTCCGAGGCCATATCTCTGTTATATGCTAGGCTCATCAAGTTTAACTTGAGTATAACGCTGTGCAACTGTTTTGCACCCGCTGTATTTGAACGAGAGCCTATCACACCATCATCACGCGGTGTCTCAAAGAACAAGAACTTTCGCGAACGGTGCATACTCAGGGAGAACACTTCATGATAATTTTAGTGAGAGATCATCTTAAAATGCTACCGCCAATCAAAGCAAGATAAGATGCACAAATGATAAACATCACATGCAATCAATATAAGTGATATGATATGGCCATCATCATCTTATGCTTGTGATTCCATCTTCAAAGCACCGCCGTGATCACTATCGCCACCGCGCCGACACCTGATCTCCATCATAGCATCGCTGTTGTTACTCCATCTATTGCTTTACGATCATCGCTACCGCTTAGTGATAAAGTAAAGCAATTATAAGGCGCTTTGCATTTCATACAATAAAGCGACAACCATATGGCTCCTCGCCAGCTGCCGATAACTTCGTTACAAAAACATGATCATCTCATACAATATAATATAGCATCACGCTTCGACCATATCACATCACAACATGCCCCGCAAAAACAAGTTAGACGCCCTCTACTTTGTTGTTGCAATTTTACGTGGCTGCTACGGCTGAGCAAGAACCATTCTTACCTCACGATCAAAACCACAACGATAGTTCGCCTGTTAGTGCTGTTCTAACCTTCGCAAGGACCGGCGAGCCACACCGATTCAAATTAAAGTGAGAGAGACAGACACCCGCCAATACCTTTAAGCACGAAGTGCTCAGAACGGTGAAACCAGCCTTGATAAGCGCACGCGTAATGTCGGTCCGGCCGCTTATCTCACAATACCGCTGAGCCAAAGTATGACATGTCGGTAAGAAGTATGACTTGTATCGCCCACAACTCACTTGTGTTCTACTCTGCATATGACATCTACGATAAAACCAGGCTCGATGTTATCGCTGGGGAACGAGTAATTTCAAAATTTCCCACGCACACGCAAGATCATGGTGATGGCATAGCAACGAGAGGGAGAGTATTGTCCACGCACTGTGAGACTGTAGCGGAAGCGTATGACAACGCTGTTGATGTAGTCGCACATCCGTCGTGGTACTAAGACCCACAGAGAATGGGGGGTAGGTATGGAGAGGCAAGATCCTAGCTATGGAGTAGTTGTATGTGCAAGGGATTTACAAGTTCAGCCCTTCTCGAGGACGAACAGCCCCACGCCCCTGAGCCCGGGAGGCGGTCGATCGGATTATATGTGTATGAGTTATGGGTGCGAACCCTTTACACCGAGGAGGGGTGGCTTATATAGTGTCTACCGCACCCTCCAAATTTCTCGCTATGCAGGTTTAAAGTACATAGGATTGGCGCATCGGTAACGCCTCTACATAAAGTGTCATCATGGCCATAAAGACTACTTAATTACGCACTGCTTGGATACAGAGGGCTCTTAATCTCCGGTGGTCGAAAGTGAGTCTTCATGGTCGAAAGTGCCTTCGAGTCCGGCCGAGTGGAATCCTCTTGGTCGATCGGAAGGCAGCTTCTTCTCAAGATGTCCTTGGGAGGGTATTTTGACAGGTCCATGACCCTACCCTAGGTACATGACTTCATCATTAGCTCCCAAATGGATCGAGGTTTGAGTGAGGAAGGAGTTGATAATCTTCCGACTGTTTTTGTGTTCGAAAGCATGTCTCATCTTGGATCAATGATTTTTTTAATGATGGCATCAACTTTTCTTTCAAACGCTTTTGATCCATTCTTTTCTCCTCCGCCGAGTGAACTTTTGAACTTGGTGAACTTCCGAGCGACGGATCGCAGGAAATCTACCGTTCCGACAGTTGCTCGCCAAGAGCGGATTTTGTGGATCTGAATTTTGGGAAGCGCGCAGCGGGTGGACCGCGTACTGGATGGGATAAGGCGATGCCTCGATTTCCACACCGCTTTTTTTGCCACGCACGCGCTGCGCGACTATTTCGGGATTTGACAGACCGGCCTGGCCTACTCGCCACCCACTGAAGCGGCCCCTATATAAGGTGCCATGAGGGTTTTTGAACAAGGCGCTCCATTCCTCTCTCGCTTTCCTCACCCACGCTTGTTGCACCGCTTGCCTCCGCCCATCCACTCGCCTCGCCGCCATTTATGGTGAAGGAGAAGACGGCGCCTTGGAGCGAGCGAAGAAGCGACGGCGATGGCCAAAGAAGAAGGGAAGAGCGACTACCGGGTGGATTTTTGTCGAGGTCCCGCCGCAAGGTTGATCCAAGGAGATTGATCCGCCGACCATCACCCAAAGCGGATCTCAATGACCCGCCAACGAGGGACTGATCTCTCATGGGTCAGCAAGACTTCCGGGACCGAGTGGCAACCGCAGCCACCGGAGGGTGAGTGTGTTCTCCAGCCACTCATGTAGATCGCGGATTCTCCTACCACCGAAGTCTTTTCTTCCGAGGGTTTCGAACTTCTTTGGGGCACAATTCCACCATTTCTCTCCCAATTCCATTGCCTACCTCGCCGCTTGTGTCTTTGTGCTAAAACTCTCGGGTTGTCGATCGATTGGGGTCTCTTTAAGCACATATTCACTTGTCGCCTCAGACGGTGAAAAGGCGAGTCCGATGATGAGAGGACTAAAGTAATCCAGATAAAAGGGGTCTTGACTCCAAGTGAGGAGTAAGAGCCCTTTCCAGCCATGACCCTTCCCGAAGTCGGTTAGAGGGTGGCAATGACCGGTTCTATTGCTAAGACGAGTCAACACTGGGCAAATGACCGTCTCCTCCGCTCTCCATGGACCGAAAGAACAAGCCGCCTTCTCTCAAGGTGCTCCCTGAGGAGAAGGCTCAGTTAAAATGTTGATGGAGTGTAGTCCAGCTCATTCGGGACGGAGGACTGCATGGACCTTCTAGAGGTTTTCCTTCGACGGCGATTCAACCGCCCCAATACCGAGGCCACCCGATGTGGCTATATCACTGCAATCAAGATACCACTGGTACATCCAGAGGCGGTCAGCGATGCCACATCGGAGAGGTGGATGTCCGCCATAACAGGAATAAGGATAACCTCGAGGGGCTAGGAGGATCCCACCACTGACCATACCTACCAACCGGACACCAGTATGACCACTTATCCCCTGGCCAGGATCTTGTTTTATTCATTCTCGCTTCACCGCAAATCGGTCGATTGACCTTGCCTTGTTTTGTTGTCCGTCAGCCACCACCGAGTTGTACTCGATGCCCAATGGAGTGCAAGCACCGATCGAGGAGGAGGAAGGAAGTGGGGGCGAAAGCCCGGAGGAGTCGGATTCAGATGCTGATGACGATGATGAAGATGATGACTCACGAGGAGGAAGAGGAGGAGGAGGAGGAAGTTGCACCTCCTCGTTCAGAAAGACGCCAAGCTTGTCCATGATCCCGCAGCCGAAGGCAGGTAAGCGCCTGGCCACGCAATGGGCCGACTGTTGCTCGACGACTTCTCCGTGCCGACCGAGAAAGCTCTGCAATCTCGAGTGGCGCCGCCGGGTTTAATGGAAGGTCTTGTCAAGATGAAGATGGTGATCCCCACTATCTTAGGGTAATGGTGTAACTTGAGTTTTCTCATTTCACATGAATTTATTCTGGGCCGATTCGTGAGTCGACCGACGACTTCCTCGAGCTGCAAAGGTCGCTACTTTTCGATACCTCGCCGTGGCTCAAGACCATGAGATGGAAGATGTTGTCACTTCAAAACCTGGTATGACTTTTGTAGTTCCGCCTTCACCGGTTGGCTTTTGTCTTTAATTTTGACTCTTTTCTCAGGCTCCATCTAACGCCGCTATCGACCTTCCCGACGACAATGACGAGGAACCACCGAGGCAAAGAGGAGGAACAGAAAGCGCTCACGGCAAGGCGACTCAGATGTGTCGGCACCGAGACGTTGGTTGTGGAGGGGACAACTTCACTCGCTCATCAGATGTTTTATGTGCCGCCGACGCAGTGCTCACCCTTCATCGCCGAGGTGCTGCTCAGCCTTCACTTTTCTCGATCCACCACATCCCGTAAGACCAAGCCGCTGCCGCTAAAGAAGCAACACGCCAAAGCGGGGTCATGATGGAGCAAGTGAAGGCAATCCGAGACGCCAACAGCAGCTTATGATGCCAGCTCAGCTCTTCGTAGTAATGTTCAGTCGGCCGGTCACCGCTGCTCATAGGATATGATATATGAAAATCCTTCTTCTCAAAATCTTAGTATCTGGCCAGACACCCACCGGGTGTGTCGATTGAAATTCGGATTAGTGGGGGCACGCTAAGTGCACCCAATCGGGTGTAGTCCCCAAGGCTATGGTGGATCACCGGGCAATGACCATAGTCTTTATGTCTTAAGCTTTTTCATTACTCGATCAGTCGAATGGATTCATGGACCGTGGGGCACGCTTGAGTGCACCCACCGGGTGGTCCTCGAGATCGTGGTCGATCGCTAGCAACAACTACACCAAGAACATCTCTATTTTTGGCTATTTGTTGGTCGATCGATCGACTCTAATCGATAGAACTAGTGGGGCACGCTGAGTGCACCCACTAGGTGTAGTCCCCTAGACTATGGTCGAATGTTTATATTCGGCCAAGTCTTAGAAATGCTATGATTTTTCCTTAGTCACTGGAAGTGAATTGTCTTTGACATCCGTCGATTGGTTCTTCGCAGAATCTTGTGAGCTTGTGCTCGTTAATCGAGTTGGAGAACAAGCAAATCCGCCTCGAGCTTGATCTCAAATCTGGTCCAGAGAACTTCACGAAGTCAAAGGAGGAGGCAAAAGGTATGTTTGGTGAGAACCTCGACGACTACTTTTCCTCTCGTCTGCTTTAGAGTCTGATCTCACCGTGACTTTGCGCATAAACCGAGGGATGCTCAAGAAGAAAGACCTTGACTTGGCCGAGATGCGTAAAGCGGCTTTAGAGAAGACCAAGCTCGCAGATGAGAAGTCGGGCTTCAATCACCAAGCTTGAAGAGGAAAATACCAACTGAAAGCTGCTCTTGATGCGCCAACAAGGAGGTCACCGATCAAGAGTGACAAGATTGCCTTGAGTGACAAGGCTAGTGAGTTGGTGGAAAGAAGAATGATCCGAGGCTTATCCGGGAGGACTCGCCAAGAAGCTATTCCTCATGCTTGAAGGTAATCTTTTGTATCAAATAGACATTTTAACTATGATCTCGCCATCATATCGCTGTCTTGACTCTCGGGTTGTGCTTGCAGAGTTCGCCGTAACTTTGAAGAGGAGATCGGTCGATCGAAATAAACTCGATCCCATCAACTCTCCTGTGAAAGACGAAGTCGCCATGAATGTGCTCGACTTGAATCTCGCTGCTGCTGTTGTCGATTATCTCGCAAGGCTGAAGGTCGCAATTTCCTGCATCGACACAACACTCGCCAAGAGAGACACTTCGTAACGACCTCGAAGTTCGATGACTCGACCGAACGAGGTTCCAAGTCGAGTGCAAGAATGGAAGAAGTCTTCGCCAAAGGGCGCGATGTTGCTCTCGCGCCCGTTCACTGCAGGAGGCGCGAGAGGACAAGCCGGCAGCCCTTAAGGTGGCCAATACCAGAAGCATGATTTCGATCTTTCATGGAGACCTTCATCGCTGCCGCCACTCGGATTGCAGATGGAATCGACCGGACGAATTTGTCAAGGCTTTCCAGCCTCCGCAAGAGGGGTAAAAACTTCGTGCTTGATACTTTAAATTTGCCTCGATATGCCGAAAGTGATTTTGTAACCGATAAACCTTAACGGGCTTAGCGCCTCGAGCACTTTTCGGTTTCAGAAGATGTTATCTCAACTTGAATTCAACATTGAATATGTTGGCATCTGGTTTGAGGTGTCTTTTGCGTGCTAGGATGAAGCACTTATTGCAATCGACTTGTTCTCAACGCACTTAGGCGCAGCACTGGCTGCAACTAAGCCTCGAGTGGGACGCCCGCCTCCACTTGGTAGGATTTTCAAAACTTAGGCGAGCACGGGCTGGCTGGGCTAAGCCTCGAGTTGGGAGGTCCGCTTCCACTGTGAGGATTTTCAAAACTTAGGCGCAGCACTGGCTGCAGCTAAGCCCCCGAGTGGGAGGTATGCTTCCACTGTAGGATTTTCAAAACTTAGGCGAGCACTGGCTGCAGCCTAAGTCCCCGAGTGGGAGGTCCGCCTCCACTGTGGGATTTTCAAAACTTAGGCGAGCACTGGCTGCAGCTAAGCCCCCGAGTGGGAGGTCTGCTCTCCACTGTAGGATTTTCAAAACTTAGGCGAGCACTGGCTGCAGCTAAGCCCCGAGTGGGAGGTCTGCCTCCACTCGCAGAGGATTTTCAAAAACTTAGGCGAGCACTGGCTGCAGCAAGCCCCGAGTGGGAGGTCTCCACCTAGGATTTTTATGCTTAAGCCCGAGGAAGAAGGCATCAATCGACCTGCACCTCATCTTCTTTATGGAGCGCACATTATACTTGTGGCGAGCTCGAAGGAGAAGTGGCAATGACCAGACTTCTGCCCTTATGGAGAGCACATTATACTTGTGGCGAGCTTGGAAGAAGAGGGTAGCAATGACCTGCACCTCGCCTTCCTTGAGGAGCGACGTTATACTTGTATTTAGGCGAGCGCTATGCTGCAGGGAAGGCCCCGAGTGGGAGGCTGGCTCACCACTTGGTAGGATTTTATTGAAACTTAGGCGAGTACTTGACTGTAGTTAAGCCTCCGAGTGGGAGGCTGGCTCACCACTTGTAGGATTTTATTAAAACTTAGGCAGTACGGATTGCAGCTAAGCCTCCGAGTGGGAGGCTGGCTCACCACTTGGTAGGATTTTATTGAAACTTAGGCGAGTACTTGACTGCAGTTAAGCCTCCGAGTGGGAGGCTGGCTCACCACTGGTAGGATTTTATTAAAACTTAGGCGAGTACTTGACTGCAGCTAAGCCTCCCGAGTGGGAGGCTGGCTCACCACTGTAGGATTTTATTAAAACTTAGGCGCAGTACTTGACTCAGCTTAAGCCTCCGAGTGGGAGGCTGGCTCACCACTGGCAGGATTTTAAAGTACTTAGGCTAAACGGATTCAAGCTTAAGCCCCGAGTGGGAGGCTGGCTCACCACTCGGCAAGGATTTTTTTACAAACTTAGGCGAAACGGATTCGCAGCTAAGCCACCCACTGGGGGATTTTATTGAACAAACAAAAGTGACAACAATCACTGGGAAAATTATAACACTATTGTCTTTTGAAAATGAACTACATGCTTTTATTACATTTCCGAGTGGCTACTTATGTAAAAGGGCGGAGCAGCCTGCTGCTCCAAGCTCGGGTCTCACCGATCTTGTGCTCGACGTTGTAAAGACGGTACGTCTGCTGGAGAACCTTGGTGACGATGAAGGACCTTCCCAAGAAGGAGCGAGCTTGTGGGAGCCACGATCCACTCGGAGAACCAAATCTCCTTCCCGAAGGCTCGACTCTTCACGCTTTTTGGCGGAAGCGACGCAAGTCTTGCTGGTAAATGGTCGATCGGATCGAGCCATCTCCTTTCTTCCTCTAGAAGGTCGATCGATCCCGCCGTGCTTGTTCTGCTTCAGCTTCGTGTAGAGCTCGACTCGAGGAGCGCCAGAAGCAGTGTCACTCGGCAAGACCGCTTCAGCTCAGAGACCAAGAAGAACGGAGTTCTCCCAATGACCGTTAGGCGTGGTCCTTAACCCCAAAGCACCGAGGGAAGCTCGTCGACCCATGCTCCAGCTTGCATGCTTGAGATCACGATCAATCGGGTTTCAACCTTTGAGAATCAAGCCATTGGCCCGCCTCGCTTGTCCATTCGACCGAGGATGAGCGATCAAGCATAGTCGACTGCAGCCCCGAGATGCGTAACGCCTCAATTCCTCGAATCGGTTTGACCCATTATCGCGATGATGCTGTGGGACTCCATATCTGAATATCAACTCTCGATGAAGTCGACAGCAGAAGGCCGCATCAAGGTTCTTGATGGGTTTAGCCTCAATCCACTTGGTGAACTTGTCGACGGCTACCAGACATGGGTGAAACCGCTCACTGTTCTCAAGGGTCCAACCATATCCAACCCCCATACCGCAAAGGCTAGACGAGTGGTATGGTCTTTAAAGTCGAGGCGGCTTGTGTGACATATTGAGTAAAATTGACATCCTCACACTTGTCGACTATCTCCTTTGCCATTTCATTCGCTTCTGGCCAAGAAAATCCAGCTCGGTATGCTTTGGCTACGATGGTCCGAGAGGACGATGATGGCCACAGTGTCCCTGAGTGGATGTCGCAAGGATTATTCGACCTTCTTCCGCGTTATGCATTTCGACCAACTCCAACAAGGCTCTCTGCATAACCGTCCCCTTATCACGGTAAAGGCTTTAGATCGACGGACGATCCGTCGAGCCTCCTCTTCATCCTCCGGAGCTCTTTCCTTAAGATATACGCGATATACGGTAATCGTCTAATCGGGAGTGATCACCAGACTTCCATGATCAGGTCGACCATCGCAGAACTTCAACAACAAATGATCCGTGACACTTTTAGGTCATGGAGCTTCTTCGATAAAAGGATCTTCTTTGATCGATGGAGTATGGATATGCTCCAAGAACACATCATTGGGAATGGCTTCTCTTGAACCTATCTTCGCCAAATCATCACCGCTTGATTCTTCAACCGGGTATATGGTGGAGCTCTAACCTTCAATTTCTTTTCAAGCTTCCTCAATGCATTGCAAGATCCAAATATGGCTGGGCTTCTAATGTCCCACTCCTTCATCACCGATTGACCACCAAATCTGAGTCGCCATAAACCATAAGGCGATGGACGCCGAGTGAAATGGCCATGCGCAACCCATACAAAAGTGCTTCATATTCTCGCTTCATTATTGAGGAATCAAAGTGGATCTGGAGCACATATCCGAGCTTATCTCCTCGGGGAAACCAAAACTACCCCAAAGACCGAACCATTTAACATCTTAGAGCCATCAAAGAACATGGTCCAATGCTCCGAGTGAACTTGAGTCGGCTGTCGTTGTTCAATCCACTCGGCAAGGAAATCTGCTATCGCTGGGGACTTAATGGCTTTTGCCTCAAACTTGATATCAAGGGAAGGAGTTCAATCGCCCATTTCGCCACTCGACCGGCTTGCATCTCTCACAGCGTAATCTTCGATAAGGGACGTCACGACGATCGTAATGGAATGATCAGAGAAATAATGAGCAACCTTCTTCGTGGTCATGTAGATCCCATACACAAGCTTCTGATAATGAGGATATCTTTGCTTCGATGGAGTCAAAACTTCAGAGAGATAATACACTGGGCGCTGAACTTTGAAGGCTTTCCCTTCTTCTTCCCGCTCGACCGTAAGTACTGTACTGACGACTTGTCCTGTGGCTGCAATGTAAAGCAACAGAGGCTCTTTGCTGATTGGAGCAGCAAGCACCGGCTGGGTGGAGAGCAGAGCTTTTAGCTCGGCAAACGCTGCATCAGCTTCTGGAGTCCACTTGAACTTGTCTGCCTTCTTCATCAGTTGGTAAAGAGGCAATGCCTTTTCACCGAGGCGAGAGATGAATCGACTTAACGCGCCAAGCATCCAAGAAGCTTCGACATCGTGCACACGCATGTATGCTTCATTCGAGTATGGTGCCAACTTTTTCGGTTAGCGCCGATTCCTCGCTCGAAACGAGAAACCGAGTAACTTTCCACCAGAACTCCAATGTGCACTTTGATGGATTGCTTGATATCATACCTCCCGAGATTGGCAAATGTTTCAGCGAGGTCACCAACAGGTCGGAACCCTTTCGTGACTTGACCACGATATCATCCATGTACGCCCACATTCCGACCGATTTGAGTGAGTAAACACTTTTGAATCATCCTCATGAACGTGGCTCCGCATTCTTGAGACCGAATGGCATGGTGACATAGCGTACACCCAATGGAGTGATGAAAGTTGTTTTGATCTCATTGGGTCCATACAGACGGATCCGATGGTACCCGAATAGGCGCCTAAAAGACAATCTCGTGATCCCGCAATGAAGTCGACAATTTGGTCGATGCGAGGGAGAGGAATGATCTTTCGGCAGGCCCGATTGATATGTTTGAAATCAATGCACATGCGTAGTGACTTGTCCTTCTTGGGGACCATGACGACATTGGCGAGCCACCGGAGTGGTATATCTCTGATAAACTCGCTGCCAGAGTCGAGCCACCTCCTCGCCAATGGCTTTTCTCTTCCGGACGGCGGACCGTCAAGATGTTCTTTGATGTTTTGCTTTTGAGTCGACTTAGGTGATGCTCAGCCAGCCCCTGAACACCCGCATGTCAAGAAGCTTCCATGCAAAGATGTCCCAGCTTCTCACGGAGGAACCGGATGAGCGCTTCTTCCTATTTAGAGTCGAGTGTTGTGGAAATATGGGTCGGAGCTGCGCCGGGTCGGTCGGTGAATGTGAACGGGCTTCGCCTCACCAGACGACCGAACGCCGACTCGTGGCGGGCTTCTGGGCCCGCAACAAATCACTCGGATCTGCATTTTTCTTGTATTCCTCTAGCTCTACCATCGTTATCCGGAATCCGCAATCTTCGAGCCTTTCAAAACACTATTCGCCTTTCTTCCGATTGCCAATGATAGTGATCACGCCTTTGGGGCCGTGCATCTTCAATTTGAGGTACACGAACATGGTCGAGCCATGAACCGTGCATAAGCTGGTCTCCCAAAATAGCGTGGTAAGCGCCCGAAATCCACGACTTCAAATGTCACTTCTTTGCGGAAATGCTTCGAGTCGCCAACACCACATCTAGAGCTATTTGGCCGAGTGACTCAGCCTTCTTTCCGTGAATGACTCCATGAAAACTCATGTTGTCGAGCTGAGTCCGACATCGAATGCCCATTCCCTTTAGCGCCTCCGATACAATATATTCAATTCCACTACCACCATCCATCAAGACCTTCGTTCACCGAAAGTGCCTTCGACGACCGGGTCGACCACCAAAGCTTGCCTCCTGTGGGTGGCTATGTGAGTCGGATGATCGGACTGGTCGAACGTAATGGGAGTTTGAGACCATCTCAGATAGCTTGGTGTCGCCGAGCGACTATATTTACCTCACGGTTGATAACTTTCAATCGACTTTTGCTCTCCACATCAAGAAAAATCATCAGGTGGAATTGACATGAGGATATCCTCCATCACCGTCCTCCTTGTCCTCAACCTTGTCCGACTCTTTTCCTTATCCTTGGGCTGTTTTCCTTGAAACCGCTGGATTAAGAGCCAGATCAAGCGAGTGGTATGTTTCGTAGATGAAGTTACCTCTTCGCCTTTCTTCATGTGGATGTGACACGGCAGATCCATCACGCCATTTCCTTCCTTATCTTTCACCTTCTTGGGGTTCCAAGATCCTTTGGGCTTCCTTTGAATTTGCCTCGAAGTCACGGCCAGAGCCTCTCAGAGCAATTGGCTCGCTTTCCGCTTTTGCTTCCGACCGAGTTTTTCCGATCGACTCGGCTTGTACTTGCCATCCGAGTCTATCCTCTTCACCATCTGGCATATTTGGTGGCAATCTCCATCATTCGACTCAAGGTCATATCCCGGTTCGACCAAACTTCGACTTAACTCTCTCGTTCTCGACACCATCCTTGAAGGCATGCATCGCTTGATGATCGCATACATTCTCCACGGTATGATGCAAAGTGATCCATCTCTCGATGTAATCTCTCGTGGTTTCATTCGACTTTGCACGCAGACTTGCAGCTCACAATCCGCTGGTCGCTTGCAAGTTCCTCAAATGTCTCGACAAACACTCGGAAAGTTCTTCCTAAGTGTAAATGCTGCTAGGAGCTAATCGATTCAACCACGCCCTGGCCGAACCCTCCAACATGAGTGGTAAGTGCTTCATGGCCACCTCATCATTATCGCCGCCAACTGCACCGCCACTCGGTAGTCTTCAAGCCGTGTTTCGTGCTTGACTCACCGGTGAACTTACTTACTCCACCGCCAACCCGGGTTGGGGGTATCACCGCGCTCGATGGCTCGCTAAAACATTCTCGACTCAAACATGGACTCGGCTGCTAGTGGGCGATCTCCGCTATGGCCACCTCAATGAGCTCTCGTTCGATCGACCAAACCTTGCACGATGATGGATCTCACAAAGCTCGTTCCTCGGGTCGACCGGAGCTCGTCACCCACCATCGAGCCGGGCGCCGTCATCTTGTCGCCGATGAGCGTAAGACCCACCCCTTGGGGAGGAGGGTACTGACGCCGACGCCGATCATCACGATCGAATCGGTCATCATATTGGTCACGCCGACCTTCACGCCCGCGCCGCAGAGGCGATCTTGGGCTATGAGCCGATCGAAACCGTTTCGCAGCGACGGATCGATCGTGAATCCTGCCAGCGATCGTGACACAACCGAATTCTCGATCTCCGCGCCTCGAGCAAATCCCGACCATCAAGCCTCTACCACCTCCGACCGAGAGGGCTGAATTGACTCGCAATACGAGCCACACCGCTAGATTCGAATCGGAGTTCGATATACCTAAGTTGGTTGCGGAAAGAGTTGACGCCGACCGAGTCGGGTACTCATTATCACAAGACGTTGCCGAGTGCTCGCCGGAGGTTCTCCAATGAAAGCGTTCACCTGTTGCTAAACGAGCCTCCTCCAAGGCACGAGCCTCGGAGTTTCTCCGCGATGGGAGTATGCGTGGCATCCATGTTCGCGGCGAAGATCTTCCTTTGCAGAGAAGTGAGTGGCTCGGCTGATATTCCTCGTGGGCTGAAAGCGGGATCGCCACCGGCCGCCCAACCCGCTTTGCAGGGAAGCCGAGGACTATGAGGCCCATTGACCATCGTAACCTCCGCCGCTGATCATCGCCGCCGCACTCGGATGTAGTCTCACGAGCCAGCCGACACGAACAGTGCCGAGAGATTCGTGGTGGCCACGACATGGTGGCCATCACGCGGTCTCACCCATCGCCAAGCCTCGACCAACCAGAGCGCTTAGCCGGCGGGAGATGTGAGGAGGAGAACACAGAGTCGACCGACACGGAGTCGACGGTTGCCACAGTTAGACGCCGGGACACACGCTCAAAATGCGCTGCACCGCGGACGGGAGCACGCCGATGTCGAGTGGAGCCTCCCGAGCCAAGCGGAGTCGCCATGGCGAAAGTGAGCGCACCAAGACGGATCTCGCGACCTCAACCGTAACTCCGCCAAAACCATGATGAAGGCAATCGAACAATTGCAACTTCTCCAAAATCGCTAAGACACCGCCCCACGTGGGCGCCAACCGCCGTGGTTCTAAGACCGAGAAGAGAATGGGGGTAGGTATGGAGAGGCAAGATCCTAGCTATGGAGTCGTTGTATACGCAAAGGATTTACGAGTTCAGCCCTTCTTGGAGGAAGTAACAGCCCCACGCCCGGAGCCCGGAGGCGGTCGATCGGATTATATGCGATGAGTTACAGGGTGCGAACCCTTTACACCGAGGAGGGTGTGGCTATATAGTGTCCGCCAGATGTCGTGGTTCTAAGTCCCACAAGAGAGTGGGGGTAGGTATGGAGAGGCAAGGTCCTAGCTATGGAGAAGTTGTAAACACAAGAGATGTACGGTTCAGCCCTTCTTAGAGGAAGTAACAGCCCCTACGCCTTGGAGTCTGAGGCGGTCGAGTGGATTCGGTGGTGTATGAATTACAGGTGCGAACCCTTACACCGAGGAGGGGGTGGCTTATAGTGCCCGCTGCACCTCTCCCACCTCGAATGAATGGGGTTTAAAGTACATTAAGTCCGGGCGCATCGTAACGCCTCTACATAAAGTGTCTTAACTACCATAAAGTCTACTTAATTACAGACTGCTATGGTACAGTAGTGCTTTGACCTTCCGTGGTCGAGTGAGTCTTCATGGTCGAGTCCTTCGAGTCCGCACGAGTGGAGTCCTCCTGGTCGATCGAAGGTAGTCTCTTCTAATAATGATGTCCTTGGGTAGGGTACTTAGATCAGGTCTATGACCCTACACTAGGTACATGACTCCATCATTAGCCCCAATGGATTGAGGCTTGAGGAGTTAGAGTTGATATTATTTCCAATCGCTTCGCGCTCGGATATGTGTTGTCTTGGACCAATAACCTCTTTGTTGATAATCATCAACTTTTCTTCAATGACTTGATCCATTCTTTTCTTTCGTTGAGTGACCTTTTGAACTTAACAATTTCCGAGTGACGGATCGCAGAAATCTCGCTAGCCCGACAGAATCGATCCGCCGCTCATGGATTCTCGTGGATACGAATTTAGGAAGCGCGTTAAGCGGGCAGACCAAGGCACTCGGATGGGATAGGCATAGATGCCTCAATTCTGCGCCACCTTTTTCGCCACGATCGCAGACGCTGATCGCTTCGGGATGTGATTGATCTCGAGCCCACCGCCATCCACTTCCTGTGACTTTATAAGAGCGCACCGGCGAGGAACCTTGAACAAGACTCTCCATTCTCCTCTTCTCCCCCGCCTCCGCCCACCACGCTACGCCGCCTCGCTTCGCAAAGATCACCGCTTCCTCGTGTGCTCCTTCGCGTAGCCATGGTGAAGGAGAAGACGGCGCGCCGAACGCTGAAGAAGGCGCCATGACGGGAAGGCGTAAGGGGAGAACCACTAGTCGGGCGGTCGTCAGCCCGCATCCCGCTCGGTCGAACGGCTGGGTCCAAGGAGATTGATCCGGCCGACCATCACGGAGAAGGATCTCCTCGACATGGCCAACGACGGTTTGATCCCACGGAGCAAAAGAAGGCTCCCGAGGAACGAGTGGCAACCCCATCCTAAGAGGGTGAGTGTGTCCTTCGCTACCCACGCCGATCGCTGGTTTTTGCCGCCAAGTATTTTTCCGTGGGTTTCTGAACTTTTGGAGCGCAACTCCACCACTTCACTCCAACTCTATCGCCTACCTTGTCAGATTTGTGTCCATGTGTGAGAACTTTCGGGTTGCCGATCAAGACTCGGGCCTGTCAAGCACATATTCACGGTCGCCTTTAATCGCGGAAGAAGGCGAGCCTGTGATGACGCACAAAACCAAAGTTATCCAGATGTGGAGGTCCGGGGATCCAGATGAGGAACAAGAGCACCTTCCTACCATGACGCTTCCCGAGTCAGTAGAGGTCGGGCAAATGACCTGGTTCTATCGCTGTAATGAGTCGACGCCGGGCCGAAAGTGGACTCTCCTGCTTACCATGGACCGAGCTAACAAACCTCCTCTCTGAACGTGATTCTCGAGGAGAAAGCCGACGGAAGATGCTAATGGAGCGCCAGAGTCCAGCTTGGTTCGGAGGGAGTGACGTGTGGATCTCCCGGAGGTTTTTCTTAGGCGGCGATCCAGCCTCTTCTGCCCAAGCCATTGCATGGTTGTACCGCTGACCAAGATGAGACTCTTGATCAATCTGTATAAATGACGATGCCACACTGGAAAGGTGGATGGCCACGGTCATCGAACAAGGATAACCTCGTGGAGCCGTGGAGGATTCTCCATTTCGACCATCGCAGCATTCCGCATAAGGTATGCCCACTTACCTCCAATTGTATTCTTGCCATACTTATTTCCGCTTTTCCGCAAATTGATCGATTGATCTTTGTCTTGATGTCTAACAGGCCCTCACCGAATCAGATCGACGCCCAATGGAGCACAGACTCATCAAGAGGGAGAAGCGAAGGGGCGTAGAGCCAGGAGGAGGGACTTGATGTCAGTCAAGATGATGATGATGATGATGAGGAAGAAGAAGAGGAGGAGGAGGAGGTCGCACCACCGCGCTTGGAAAGGCGGTCAAGCTTGCCCATGACCTCGCGATCGAACGTGGTAAGGGGTTGCATCGTCGCTAGAATACCAAGCGCCTGACCACTTCTCCAAGGTTAATCGAAAAGGTCAAGCAGTCCAGTGGCACTGCCGGTTTACCAAGGTCCCGCCAAGATGAAAGTGTCCATCCCCACCATATCAGGTAAACATGCTGCTTGAGTCTTCTTGTTTTGTGCGAAGTTTTATCTTTGATCGACACTTGAGTTAGCCGACCGATTTTTTGAATTGCAAAGGTTGCTATTTCGACACCTCAGCCAGTACGACGTATCATGAGATGGAGGATGCCGTAACCTCAAAACCCGTACCACTCACTCAATTCCGCTTTTTAGTCGATTGACTCTTCGCTCCAATTTCGATTCTTTTCTATAGCTCCATCCAACGCCGTTATCACCTTCCCGACGACGACGCATTTAACGACGACGAGGAACCGCTAAGCTACGTGAGAAGCAGGAAAGCTGCCCGCCAGGATGGCTCAGATGTGACTTCCGCACCCGAGACTCCGTCGCGGAGGAGGAGAACACCACTTAAGACACCGTGTCCTTCGCGGTGTCAACGACGAAAGTGCTCACCCCGCTTGCCGAGTGCCGCACAGCCTTCCCCTTTTCACGACGCACCACGCCCCAGAGGACCAAGCCGCTGCAAAGGAAGCGATACGCCAAAGCGGGTTATGATGGAGCAGTGAAGGCCATCCGGAGGCAAGCCAGCAGCCTACGACGCCAGCTTCTCGCTTCTTCAAAGCAATGTTCAGTCACTTAATCGCCTGCTCATAGGGATATGCTATCAAAGCTTTTTCTTTCGAATCCATAGCAATCACCCAAGGGTGTGTCGATTGAAACCCGGTTTAGCGGGGCACGCTGAGTGCACCTACCGGTGTAGTCTCTCAAGGTTATGGTCGATCACCGGGCAATGACCATAGGCTTTAGAAGTTAAATTCTTTCGTCACCGACTAGGTCGAAAATGATTTTCAAACCGGGGGGCATCGCCGAGTGCACCCACCGGGTGTAGTCCCCGAGATCGGGGTCGATCGCTTGCGCCGACACGCTTGAAGAATACGCCTCTGCTTTTTTGGGTCGACCGTTGACTTATCTTTATAGAACCAGTGGGGGCACGCTGAGTGCACCCACCGGTGTAGTCCCCGAGACTACTGGCCGAATGTTTGTATTCGGATGTAGTCTTAGAACGCATGATTTTCTCTTATCCACTGGAAGTGAATTATCTTTATGATATTTTGTCGATTGGCTCTTCGCAGTAATCTCATGACCTTGTGGCTCGTTATACCGAATCGAGAATAAGCACATCCACTTGAGCTGGATCTGAAGTTGGTCCAGAGAATCTGACGTAAGGCTAAGGAGGAGACCAAAGGTATGTTCGTGAGACTCGATTAACCGCTTTTGTCCTTCATCTCGTTTCAAAATCTGACTTGTCAGAATTTTATAGGCAAGGTGAAAGAGGCCCAAGAAGAAAGATCTTGAACTAGCTGAGAAGACTAAACTTGTCGACGAGAAGTTAGCTTCGTCCCAAGCTTGAAGAAGAAAATACTAACTGAAGTCTGCTCTGATATCGCCAACAAGGAGGTTAGTCGAATCGAAAAACGACAAAGCTGCTCGAATGACAAGGCTACCAATTGGCTGGGAAGAAGAATGATCTCGAGGCCTTTTGAGTGGACTCACCAAGAAGTTGTTCCTCATGCTCAAGGTAATCTTTTATGCTAAACAATCATCTTTACAAATGATCTTCCATTCACCATTGCCTGACTCAATGACTGTGATTTGCAGAATTTTGCCAAAACTTTGAAGAGGAAACTAGTCGGCCGAACCAAACCCGACCCCTGGCCAACTCTCCAAAGGAACGGCGAAGTTGCCATGAATGTGTTCCGACTTGAGTCTCGCTGTCTGCTGTCGGACTATCTTGCAAGGCTGAAGGTCGCCACTTCGTGATTGACACAACGCTCGACCGGGAGACACTCCAAAACGACTCGAAGTCAGCCGATGGCTCAACTCGAACACGGTTCCTCGGTCGAAAGTGCAGGGAGGAAAAAGTCCTTCCGCTAGGTGCGTGCAGATGTTGCTCGCGGTCTGCTCGAGTCCATCGCAAGGATGCGCGAAAGACAAGCCGGCGCTCTTCGGTGGCTAACACCAAGAAACACGACTTCAGTCCTTCATGGAAACTCTTCATCGCTGCCGCCACTCGATCGCGAACGGATCTGACCTTGACCTGAGTTTGTTATATTCTTCCACTTCTCCACGTGAGGGGTAAAAACTTTTTGAGCTTGACACCTTAAATTTGCCTCAGATGCCGAGTGATTTTGTAACCGATAAACCTTAATGTGCTTAGTGCCCGAGCACTTTCGGTTCCCTTAGGTATTCATCCGAACTTGGATTCGACGCTTGAATACGCTTTTGTTTTTGTCTTGACATGTCTTTGTGTGTTTTAAAGCAAAGTGCTTACCGCAATGCCTACTTCTCATCGATTCACTTAGGCGCAGCACTAGGTTATGCTTAAGCCCTCGAGTGAGAGGTTTGCTCTTCACTGTAGGATTTTTATATCTTAGGCGAGCTACTGGGCTGCAGCTTAAGCCTCTGAGTGGGAGGTTTGCTCTTCACTGCAGAGGATTTTTATACCTTAGGCGCAGCACTGCCTGTAGTTAAGCCCCGAGTGAGAGGTTTGCTCTTCACTCTGTGAGGATTTTTATATCTTAGGCGCAGCACCTGGCTGCAGGCTTAAGCCCCCGAGTGGGAGGTCCGCTCTCACTCGGGCAGGATTTTTATACCTTAGGCGCAGTACTAGGTCTGAAGCTTAAGCCCCGAGTGAGAGGTCTGCCTCACTGTGGGATTTTATACCTTAGGCGAGCACTGGCTGCAGCAAGCCCTCGAGTGAGAGGTTTGCTCTTCACTCGGTAGGATTTTCATGTTGTACTTGTGGCGAGGCTCTCGAGGAGAGGGACGCAGCCGACCTCGCACCTCGTCCCCTCCATAAACCAAGACATTGTACTTATGGCGAGCTCAGAGGAGAGGGTCGCAGCTGACTCCTGCACCTCGTCCCTCCTATGAGCAAGACGTTGTATTTGTGGCGAAGCTCAGAGGAGAGGGTCGCATCGACCTGCACCTCGCCCTCCTTGCGAAGACGTTGTATTTGTGGAAGAGCTCAGAGGAGAGGGTCGCAATGACCTGCACCTCGCCCTCCTTATGTAGCGAGACGTTGAACTTGTACTTAGGCGAGTGTTTAGATCAGCTAAGCCCCGAGTGGGAGTCCTGCTCACCCTCAGAGGATTTTATTCAACTTAGGCGCAGTACTTGACTGCAGTTAAGCCTCCGAGTGGGAGTCCTGCTCACCACCTGTAGGATTTTATTAAACTTAGGCGAGTACTTGGATCAAGCAGCTTAAGCCTCCGAGGGAGTCTGCCTCCACTCGGTAGGATTTTATTTAAACTTAGGTGAAACGGTTCATTAGCTTAGCCTCTCCGAGTGGGAATCGTTCACCACTGCAAGGATTTTTTGTACAAACTTAGGCTAAACGGATTCGCAGCTAAGCCACCCACTGGGGAAATTTTATCGAACGGATAAAAGTGACAAAAATCATGGGGAAATTATCGACACTATTATTTTGCAAGCCATGAACTACAGGAGTATTTTATTACAACTCATCCGAAAGTGAAAACTTTATGTAAATGGGCGGAGTAGCTCGCTGCTCCAAGCCCGGCTCGCCGATATTGTGCTTGACGTTGTAGATACTGAGTATGTCTGCTATGGAGAACCTTGGTGATGATGAAGGGCCCTTCCCAAGAAGGAGCAAGCTTATGTTGTTTTCACGATCCACTGAGAACTAAATCTCCTTCCCGGAAGGCTCGACTCTTCACATTTCTCGCGGAAGCGACGCAAGTCTTGTTGGTAGATGGTCGATCGGATCGTGAGCCATCTCCTTCTTCTTCTAAGAGGTCGATCGCGCTCGCTGCGCTTGTTCAGCTTCGCTTCGTCACAGAGTTCAACCCGAGGAGCATTTTGGAGAAGATCACCGCAAAACCGCTTCAGCTCCATAGACCAAGAAGAATGGAGTTCTCCCGGCCGACCGTTAGGCGTGGTCCGCAAATCCCCAAAGCACCGAGGGAAGTTCGTCGACCCATGCTCCAGCCCGATGTTTGATATCACGCATCACCGGGTTTCAACCTTTGAGGATCGTGCCATTGGCTCGCCTCGCTTGTCCATTTGATCGCGGATGGGCGATCAAGCGTTAGTCGTACGTGGTGCCTTTGAGAGTTGCGTAAATCCTCTAATTCCTCTCGAGTCAAAGTTCACCCATTATCTAGTAATGATGTCATGGACTCCATATCTCGAATATTAGTTCCTCGATGAAGCTAACAAGAAGCATTCGCGCCAAGGTTCTTGATGGGTTTAGCCTCAATCCACTTGGTGAACTTGTCGATCGCCACCGCATACATGCGTGAAACCGCTTCGACTCTGTTTTCAAGGGCCAACCATATCCAACCCCCATACCGCGAAGGGCCGCACGAGTGGAATGGTCTTCGAGTTGATGCGGTGCTTGTGTGACATATTTGAGTAGAACCGACATCCTTCGTGACTTGTCCACTATTTCCTTTGCCATCTCATTCGCCTTTGGCCAAGAAATCCGCCCGGTATGCTTTTAGCCACGATGGTCCGAGAGGACGATGATGACCACAGTCCTCGAGTGGATATCATCAAGGATGATTCAACCTTCTTCCAAATAAGTTATGCACTTCTCGACCAACCCAAAAGGCCTTCTATACAACTGCCCTCTTGATTACTAGAAGGCCTTGGATCGACTGGACGATCCGTCGAGCCTCTTCCTCATCCTATGGGAGCTCTTTTCTCGTGATATACGCGATATATGGCAATCGCTCCGGGGCCAGAGTGACTACCAGACCTCCATAACCAAGTCGACACACTGGGACTTCTACTTCACCGGATCTGCGGCACTCTTGGGCCGGGCTTTCTTCGTAAAAGGATCTTCTTTAACTAATGGAGTATGGATATGCTCCAAGAACACACCACTGGAATGGCTTCTCTTGGAACCTATCTTTGCTAGATCATCACCGCTTGATTTTTCAGCCGGGGTATATGATGAAGCTCAACCCTCAAACTTCTTTTTCCAGCTTTTCCTCATCGCATTGCAAGATTCAACATATGGTCTGCTTTCACGCCCCACTCCTTCATCACTTGGTCGACCACTAAACCGAAGTCGCTTATAGACCATAAGGGATTTGGACGCCGAGTGAAATGGCCATGCGCAACCCATACAAAAGGGCCTCAGATCATTCTCATTGTTGGAGGAATCAAAGTGAATTGAGCACATATCCGAGCTTATCTCCTCTGGGGAAACAAGGACAACCCCAAAGACCGAACCATTCAACATCTTAGAGCCATCAAAGAACATGGTCCAATGCTCCGAGTGAACTTCACCGGCTGCCATCGCTCAATCCACTCGGCGAGGAAACTGCTATCGCTCGGGACTTAATGGCTTTCTTTGCCTCAAACTTGATATCAAGGGAAGAAGTTCAATCACCCATTTCGCCACTCGACCAAGCTTGCATCTCCGTTGTCTTTGCCTCAAACTTGATATCAAGGAAGAAGTTCAATCACCCATTTCGCCACTCGACCGCTTGCATCTTTGTTGTAGCGTAATCTTCCCGAAAGTGAGGCGTCACCGATTAATCGTGATGGAATGGTCGAGAAATAATGAGCAACCTTTCTTCGTGGGTCATGTAGATCCCATACACAAGCTTCTCGATAATGAGGATATCTTTGCTTTGATGGAGTCAAGACTGCATAAATAATACATCAGGCGCTGAACTTTGAAGGCTTTCCTTCTTCTTCCCGCCGACCGTAAGTCATCTGCATCGACGACTTGTCTCTGTGGAGGGTCCGCATACGGATCCGATGGTACCCGAATAGGCGCCTAGAAAAGACACCTCGCATCTCGCCGTCGAAAGTCAACAATTTGATCAATGCGAGGGAGAGGAAATGATCTTTCGGCAGGTCCGATTGACAATGCTTGAAATCAATGCACATTCGGGTGAATTGTCCTTCTTAGGAACCATGACAACATTAGCGAGCCACTGGAGTGGTATATCTCCTGATAAATCTCTGCCGCCAACAATGAGCCACTTCCTCCCCAATAGCCTTTCTTCTCGACGGCGAACGTCAAGATGCTCTTTAACCGTTTAGCCGATGAGTCGACTCTAAGACGATGCTTCAGCCACCTCCTGAACACCGGCATGTCACCGCTTCCATGCAAAATGTCCCGCTTCTCACGGAGGAACTAGATGAGATCTTCTTCCTATTTTGGGTCGAGTGTGTGTGGAGATGTGGTTCGGGCTGCATTGGGGTCGGCCGGGTGAATGTGGACAGGCTTCGCCTCACCGGACGCATCCAAATGCAGTATTCTGTATGGGCTTTCTTAGCTCGCAAAGAAATCACCTGGATCCAAGCTTTTGTTTATACTCTTCAAACTCGATCACACACCGGATCGGCAATCTTTGAGCCTTTCTCGAAACACTCTTTCTCGCTTTTTTCCCGATCGCAAGTGACAAGTGGATCACTTCCCTTTGGGGCGGGCATCTTCAGCTTTGAGGTAGACATAACATGGTCGAGCCATGAACCGTATGAAGCTGGTCTCCCCAAAATAGCGTGGTACGCGCCCTAAAATCCACGACCTCAAACTTCAGCTTTTCCTTGCGAAAAGTTTTGAATCACCAAACACCACGCCCAGAGCTATTTGGCCGAGTGATTCGCTTTCTTTCCCCGGTATAACTCCATGAAAGCTCGTGTACTCGTGCTCACCGACATCGGAATGCCCATTCCCTTCAAGGTGTCTGTGATACAACAAGTTCAATCCGCTACCACCGGCCCATCCGCACTTTCGCTACCGAGTGCCTTCAACAACCGGATCGACCATCAAAGCTTGCCTCCTGTGGGTGGCAATATGAGTCGGGTGATCAGATCGGTCGAATGTGATGGGCATTTGGGACCATCTCAGATAACTTGGTTTCATTGGGCAACTATGTTCACCTCACTGACGTTAATGACCTTCGGGCCGCTCTTTTGCTTTCCACATCCGCGAAAAATCATCAGAGTAGAGTTGACATGTGGATATCCTCCTCACCATCCTCCTGTGTTCGCCCGTGTCCGACTTCTTTTCCTTGTCCTGGACTGCTTCCTTGGAACCGCTGGATCGTGAGTCGACATCGGCGAAGTGGTATGTTTCGTAAATGATATTACCCTCTTCATCTTTCTTCATGTGATGTGACATCGCATATCCATCACGTTGTTTCTTCTTTATCCTTCACCTTCTTAGGGTTCCGTGATCCTTGGGTTTCCCTTTGAACTTCCTCGAAGTCATTTACTCGTAGCCTCTCCAGAGCCGCTGGTTCGCCTTCCGCTTCGCCTCCGATCGGTGTTTCTTCTCCGATCGACAAGACTTGTATTTGCCGCCCGGAGTTGGTCTTCCTCTTCGCCATTGGCGCATTTGGTAGCAATCTCCATCATCCGACTCGTGGTCATGTCTCAAGTTCGACCAAACTTCAAACTCAATTCTCTCGTTTTGACACCATCCTTGAAGGCGCAGATCGCCTGATGGTCAGTATTATCGCTCCATGGTATGATGCAAAGTGATCCATCTCTGAATATATTCTCTCGAGAGTCTCATTCGCCTTTCTCGCATTGCATTTCACAAATGGCTAATCCAGCTAGTCGCTTGCAAGTTCCTTCAACAGCCTGATTTAACACTCGACAGATCTTCCCAAGTGTAAATGCTGCTAGGAGGCAACGGATTCAACCACGCCCGCGCGTAATCCTTCCAACATGAGGGGCAATGCTTCATGGCCACCCGTCATTCCCATCACTATCTCAACCGCCACTCTGTAGTCCTCAAGCCGTGTTTGTGCTTAGACTCACCAAAGGAACTTGCTTCTGTGGCCAACCCGGTTGGGGAATCACCGCCTCGATAGCAAGCGAACCCACCCTGGGCCTTTTGTGGAAAGTTTTCAAAATAAGCCGGGCCCGGGCCCCTTTTCCCCAAAAAATCCCAAACCCCCAAATTCCCTTTTAAAACCTTTGTTTTTTCTTTTTGGGGAAGGCCTTTGGCCCAAAAAAAACTTTTTCCCCCCAAAGCCCTTGGCCCCTTTGGGATCTTAATTTAAAAGGGAAAGGCAGGGGGAAAAGGGGTTTTAAATTTAAACTACCCGGAAATTTCCGGGGCCAATTTTGCCCTTTGGAAATTTGAAAAAATCCCAAATTTTGGGAAAATGCTCCCTTCTTTCCAGAAGGGGTTGGGAAAATCCACCCAATAAGGGAAAGCCAAAAACCCCTTAAAATAAATAATCCTTAAAACCCAAACTTTGGCGGAAATCCTTTAAACCCGAAAACGCCCCCGGGGGCTTTTTGGGGGGTTTTCGGGATTTTGTTTTTATTCCCGTTTAAATCCGATTTTCCCGCCCAATTTTCCCCAAAAATGAACCCTTTGGGGTTTTTCTTTTCCAAATGGAAAACCCCCGGGGGGAAAATCGGGGCCCCAAAAACCCTTTTTTTTTTCCCCTTGTCCCCGACCCTTCCTTTTCCGGGTTTTTCTTCCGAATTAAGAAACCCTTTGGGGCTTTAATTTGGGGAAAATTCCCCCCTTTTCCCTGGTTAAAAAGCCTTACCCACCCCTTCCCTTTTTTTTTAAAGGGTCCCCCAAAACTTTGGGTTCCCTTTTTTGGGTTTGCATTAAACGAAGCCCTTTTAGCCCTCCCTTTTGCCTTCCCCCAATTTTTTCCTGCCTCCTTTGGGAAAACATTTTTCCCAGGGGATTTTCCATATTCCGCTTGCTTTGGCCCTTTTCCCTTTTTTCCCGAAACCCTAATAAACCTAGGGTGTTTAATTTTCCCCTTGAAGAAAATTTTTTGGGGTTTTCCGGGTTTCCTCCCCTTTACTTTTCCCCTTTTGGGGTTTCCCCCTTTGGGCCCCTTTTAATTTTCCCCCCCCCTTTGGGTTTTCCCCCCAATTTTTCCATTTTTCTTGAGCTTCCCTTTTAACCCCTGCCAATTCCAACAATTTTGTTCCCTTCCCTTTTCCACCTCCATTAACCCCGGCCCTCCCCAAAGGGGCCACCTGGGTTTCCTTTCCACTTACTCCCCTTGTTTCCTTTACCCCCAACGTTGGTTCAAAGCCTCCGTTAAAACCTTTTAAAACCCCAAAAAGGCTCTAAGGCAATTTCCCCCCCCCCAATGAAAGCTCCCCAAAACCCCCCAACCTCAAGGGGATCGGGCTCCTTTCGGCCCCCCCAAATTATTTCGGGCCCGGGGATCACCGGGATGGCCGAAAAACCCCCTGGGAGGGCAGACCCGAAACCCTGAATGGCTCTGCCCGCCGAAAACCCTAAAGGGGCCCGGGGCCTTTCCCCTTGAGCCCACATTTTTAAAGCGGGGCCTTTGGGGGGGCACGGCCGAAATTCTCAGCCCGAACCTCAGGTAATTCCCCAGGGGGGTTTGTTGAAACCCCATTTTTGGGCCCAATTAATTTTTCCCCCGGGAACGGGTTTTCAAACCCCAAAGGGGTTTGAAACCCCCCCCCAAGGGGAAATTTATTTCCAAAATGTAAATTAAAGGGGCCCCGAGTGGGTTTTTAAAACGCGCCCCTTTTTCCAAAAGCCCGTTTGGGGTTTTAAGGAGGCCCTTTTTCGCCCGGGGTTCCCGGAAGGGGGAGGGTTCTTTTTCGGTGAAAGTTTTTTTCCGGGTGGAGGGCCCGAATCCCGGGCCACGGGCCCCACCCCCTTACCCCCGTGAAACCCCAGGACCCCACACCCGCCTTTAAGGCGGCCCTTTTAAAGGACCGCCAAGGAAGCCAGTATTGTCACGAAGATCTTCATTGGTCCCATGCACTAGGTATGACACCAGATCGAAATGAACTCCTTCATTTGCTACTCCGCAGCTATGTACTCCGCTTCACATGTAGATCCCGCCATGACGCTTTGTTTAGAACTGCACCAACTTACCCCAGCTTAATAAAACACGATCCGTTTATTTTAGAATCGTCCGGATCGGTCAAAGTTTGCATCGACGTAACCATTTACATAGTTTTGTCTCCCCATAGAGAAACATATCCTAGTCCTTTTCGTATTTCAGATGTTCTTGACCCTGTCCAAAGATCCACTCCGATTATTTGGTACCTTCCCGCCGCTTATTGCTACACACGCCAGTTGGTACACAACATTGCATACATGATAGAGTATGGCTGAAGCATAGGAATATCTTTCATTTTTCTATCTTCCCCGGGTCGGCATTGAGTCCACTCAACTTCACACCTTGTAACGGGCAAGAACCCTTTTTGCCCGATCCATTTTGAACTTTTTCAAAACTTTATCAAGGTATGTGCCTAGAAAGTCCTATTGCGCCTTGATCTATCTCTATAAATCTTGATGCCCAATATGGCAGCTTCACCGAGGTCTTTCATGAAAAACTTTTATTCAAGTATCCCTTTATGTATCCAAATTTATATCATTTCCAATTAATAATATGTCATCTACATATAATATCGAAATGCACAGAGCTCCCACTCACTTTCTTGTAAATACAGCTTCTCCAAAAGTTTGTATAAAACCATATGCTTTGATCACACTATCAAAGCCTTATTCCAACTCCGAGATGCTTGCCCACCATAAATGGATCGCGGAGCTTGCACACTTTGTTAGCACCTTTGGATCAACAAAACCTTCGTTGCATCATATACAACTCTTCTTCCAAATCCATTCAAGGATGCGTTTGACATCCTTTTGCCAAATTTCATAATCAAAATGCAGCAACTAACATGATTCGGACAGATTAAGCATCGCACGGTGAGAAAGTCTCATCGTAGTCAACCCTTGAACTTGTCAAAACCTTTTGCAACAAGTCGAGCTTTATAGATAGTTGCATTACCATCGGCCTTCTTCTTAAAGATCCATTTATTCTCAATGGTTGCCGATCATCCCAAGTCAACCAAAGTCCATACTTTGTTCTCATACATGGATCCCATCTCGTTTCGGCTCTAGCCATTTTATGAATGGGCTCATCATCCTTCCTCATAGTTTGTAGGTTCATCATGGTCAAGTAACATGACTTCCGAATAGGATTACCGATCACCTTGGTGCGGATCTTACTGCAACCTTGGTTCAAGAAACTTGATCCAAAGTTTCATGATCAATTCATTAGCTTTCACTAATTGGTGTAGTTGTCACAAACCGTTCTTGTGATGACTATTTCCAATAAGGGAGTAGCACCTCATCAAGTTCTACTTTCCTCCCACTCACTTTTTCGAGAGAAACTCCTTCTAGAAAGGATCAATTTAGCAACAAAAATCTTGCCCTCGATCTGTGATAGAAGGTTACCCAAATCCTTTTGGGTATCTATGAAGACAATTCGATTTGGGTTCGAGCTTATCGTTGAAGTTTTTCACATAAGCATGGCAGCCCCAAACTTTAAGAAACAAACTTTTGTTTCTTGCCAAACCACGCATAGGCGCGCCTCAACGGATTTGATGGTGCCCTATTTAACGTGAATGCGCCGCCTCTAAAGCATAACCCCAAAACAATAGCGTAAATCAAGAAGAGACATCATAGATCGCACCATATCTAGTAAAGCACGACAACGCTCGACACACCATTTCGCTTGGGTGTTCCGGTTGGAGGTAAACTATTCCGCATTGTTTCAAATTAAACCAAATCAGAACTCAAATATTCTCCTCCACGATCGATCAGAAACTTTATTTTCGTTACGATGATTTTCCACTTCACCAAATTCTTTTGAACTTTTCAAATGTTTCAGATTTTGTTTCATTAAGTAGATATACCCATATCTGCTTAAATCATCTGTGAAGGTGAGAAAATAACGATATCCACCCGGAGCCTCAACATTCATTGACCACAAACATCAAATGTATGATTTCCAAAAATCGCTTGTCGCCCATAGTTCCGAGAACGGGTTTTAATCATCTTGCCCATGAGGCACGGTTCAAGTACCAAGTGATTCATAATCAATGATTCCAAAAGCCCATTAGTATGAAGTTTCCATGCGCTTTATACCGATATGAATAAACGGCAAGGCACAAATAAGTTGCACTATCATTATCAACTCGCATTTTGGCTTCAACATATGAATATTTGTATCACTACTATCGAGATTAAAAAAATAGACCCTCTTCAAGGGTATGACCATAAAATATTTACCATATAAATATAACAACCATTATTCTCGATTAAATGAATAACCGCCTTTGCATCAAACAAGATCCAGATAAATGTTCATGCTCAACGCTCACCAAATAACAATTATTTAGGTCTAAAACTAATCCCAATGGTAGATGAGAGGTGCGACCGCGATCACATCGACTTTGGAACCATTTCCCACGCAAGATCGCACCTCGCCCTAGCCAATCTTGAACCTCCCGCTTCGAAAGGAAATATTAGCAACAAACCAGATCAAATACCTGTACTCATAAAATAAGAAGGTACACATCAATAACATGTATATCAATATACCTTTGTTCACTTTGCCATCCTTCTTATCCGCCAAATACTTGGGGCAGTTCCGCTTTAGTGTCCACCCTTGCAGAACACTCCAGTTAGGTCCGACTTTGTTTCTTCTTGAGCAACAACTTGTTTGTTGTTCTTCTTAAGTTCCCTTCTTCCCTTTGCCCTTTTTTTGAAACTGTGGTCTTGTTAACCATCAACACTTGATGCTCCTTCTTGATTTCTACCCGCGCTTTTTAGATTTTAAGAGCTCGGAATAGTCTTGTCCATCCTTGCATATTATAGTTCATCACGAAGTTTGTAGCTTGGTGGTGGATTGAAGAATTCAATGACACTATCATCGGAAGATTAACTCCACTTGAATCAAGGATTATTATACCCCAATTTTGAGTATGTGTTCACCGACGTAACTATTCTCCCATCTTGTAGCTATAGAACTTATTGGAGACTTCATATCTCTCAATCCCGCATTTGCTTGAAATATTAACTTCAACTCCTAGAACATCTCATATGCTCCATGACGCTCAAAACATCGTTGAAGACCCGGCTAAGCCGAGCATGGCACAATGAACTATCGAGTAGTCATCCCTTTCCGCCAGACGTTTAACGCCGTTAGTTGATGAGCAGGGCCTCCACCCAACGGTGCTTCCGGACATAATTCTCGGCAGAATGAGGATAATCCTGTTACGGACCCAAATTGTAATTGCTACCATCATCTTTCAACTTCCTTTCAAGGAAGCATTAAAATTCAATGGAACAATAGCACGAGCCATCTATCTACAAAAACATAGACAAGTAAAATACTATCGTACTAAGTTCATGATAAATTTAAGTTCAATTAATCATATTACTTAAGAACTCCCACTTAGATGACATCCCTAATCTTCTAAGTGATTAGTGATCCAATCAACTAACCATGTCCGATCTCACGGAGATGGAGTAGTTTCAAGGTGAACATCAATATGTTGATCATATCTACTATATGATTCACGGACCTTCGTCTTCCCGTGTTCCGAGGCCATATTATATGCTAGGCTCATCAAGTTTAACTTGAGTAAACGGGAACTGTTTTGCACCTGATTTGAACGAGAGCCTATCACACCCCATCACGGGTGTCCAAAGAACAAGAACTTTCGGAACGGGCATACTCGGGAGAACACTTCTGATAATTTTAGTGAGAGATCATCTTAAAATGCTACCCAATCAAAGCAAGATAAGATGCAAAATGATAAACATCACATGCAATCAATATAAGTGATATGATATGGCCATCATCATCTTTGCTTGGATTCCATCTTCAAAGCACCGCTGATCACCATCCCACCGGCCCGACACCTGATCTCCATCATAATCCTGTTGTTACCCATCTATTGCTTTAAGATATCGCTACCGCTTAGTGATAAAGTAAAGCAATTATAAGGCTTGCATTTCATACAATAAAGCGACAACCATATGGCTCCCATTGGATAATTCGTTACAAAACATGATCATCTCAACAATATAATATAGCATCACGCCTTGACCATATCACATCAAACATGCCCGCAAAAACAAGTTAGACGCCCTCTACTTTGTTGTTGCAAATTTTACGGGTTACGGGCTAGCAAGAACCATTTTACCACGCATCAAAACCACAACGATAGTTCCAAGTTAGTGTGTTTAACCTTCAAGGACCGGGCGAGCCACACCGATTCAAACTAAAGTGAGAGAGAGACACCCGCCACCATTTAAGCACGAAAGGCTCGAACTGAAACCAGGATAAGCGACGCAGAATGTCGGTCCGGCCGCTTTCTCACAATACCGGACCAAAGTATGACATTGGGTAAGGTATGACTTGTATCGCCCACAACTCACTTGTGTTCTACTCGGCATATACATCACGATAAAACCGGCTCGATGACCTTGGGGAACGAGTAATTTCAAAAATTTCCACGCACACGAAGATCATGGTGATGGCATAGCAACGAGAGGGGAGAGTATTGTCCACGCACTTAGACCGAAGGAAGCATGACAACGCGTTGATGTAGTCGACATCCGTGGGTACTAAGACCCGGGAGAATGGGGGTAGGAGGAGGAAGATCCTAGCTATGGAGAGTTGTATGGCAAGGGATTTAAAGTTCAGGGCCCTTCGGAGGAAAACCACGCCCGAGCCCGGAGGCGGTCGACATTATATGTGTATGAGGATGGTGCTAACCCTTTACACCAGGAGGGGGTGGCTTATAAGTGTCTACGATCTCCATTTCGCTATGCATTTAAAGAATAAAGGATTCGCATCGGTAACGCCTACATAAGTTATATGGCCATAAAGACTACTTAATTACGATCCCTTTGGATACAGAGGGCCTTAATCCCCGTGGTCGAGTGAGTCTTCATGGCAGTGCCTTCGAGTCCTGCCAGTGGAATCCTCTTGATTTTAAGGCAGTTTTCTAAGATGTCCTTGGGGAGGGTATTTGGACAGGTCCAGACCCTACCCTAGGTACATGACTTCATCATTAGCTCCCAAATGGATCGAGGTTTGAGGAGGAAGGAGTTGATAACTTTTCCACTGTTTTTGTGTTCGAAAGCATGTCTCATCTTGGATCAATGATTTTTAATGATGGATCAACTTTTTTTCAAACTTTTGATCCATTCTTTTTTTCTCCGCCGAGTGAACTTTTGAACGGGAATAGGACGGATCGAGGAAATCTACCCCCGAAGTTGCCAGTTACGGATTTTGGGGATTAATTTTGGGAAGCGAGGGGTGGACCCAGATTGGATGGGATAAGGGAATGCCTCGATTTACACCCGCCACAGCTCCGACTATTTCGGATTTGACAGACCGCCCCCCTGTCACCCACTGAAGGGCCCCTATAAGGTGCCGCGGGGTTTTTGAACAAGGCCTCCATTCCTCGCTTCCTCACCCACGCGTCGCCCGCTTGCCTCCCCCATCCACTCCCCGCGCATTTATGGTGAAGGAAAGACGGGCCTGGAGCGAGCAAGGGAAGGCATCAAAGCAAAGGAAGAGCCAACCGGGTGGATTTTTGTCGAGGTCCCCGGCAAGGTTGGATCCAAGGAGATTGATCCGCCGACCATCACCCAAAGGGATCTCAATGGCCAACGAATGATTCTCTGGGTAAAAGATTTTGGGACCGAGGGCAACCGCACCACCGGAGGGTGAGTGTTTCTCCTAGCCACTCATGTAGATTGGATTCTCCCTACCAAAGGTCTTTTTCCCGAGGGTTTCAATTCTTTGGGGCACAATTCCACCATTTCCTCCCAATTCCATTGCCTCCCCCGTTGGTCTTTGTGCAAAACTTCGGGTTTCAATCGATTGGGGTCTTTAAGCACATATTCACTTGTCGCCTCAAGGTGAAAAGGCGAGTCCATGATGAGAGGACAAAGTAATCCAGAAAAGGGGGTCTTGGACTCAATGAGGAGTAAGAGCCCTTTCCAGCCATGACCCTTCCCAATCGGGGTTAGAGGGTGGCAAGAGTTCTATTGCAAGAAAGCAACACCGGGGCCGACCGGTCTCCGCTCTCCATGGACCGAGTGAACGCCCCTCAAGGTTCCCGAGGAGAAGGCCGTTAAAAATGTTGATGGAGTGTGTAGTCCAGCCATTCGGGACGGAGGACTGCATGGACCTTCTAGAGGTTTTCCTTCGACGGCGATTCAACCGCCTAATACCGAGGCCACCCGATGGGTTATATCAAAAATCAAGATACAACTGGTACATCCGAGGCGGTCACCCAAACGAGAGGTGGATGTCGCCATAAAGGGAATAAGGATAACCTCGAGGGGCTAGGAGGATCCCACCACTGACCATACCTACCAACCAACGGTATGACCACTTATCCCCCGGGATCTTGTTTTATATTCTTTCCATGCAACCGGCGATACCTTGCCTTGTTTTGTTGTCCGTGCCACCACCGAGGTACTGATGCCCAATGGAGGCAAGCACCGACGAGGAGGAGGAAGGAAGTGGTAAAGCCCGAGGAGTCGGATTCATGCCGGACGATGATGAAGATGATGACTCCGAGGAGGAAGAGGAGGAGGAGGAGGAAGGCACCTCCTGGTAAAGACGCCGGCTTGTCCATGATCCCGCACCGAAGGTGGGGGGCGCCGCCGTGATTTGCCGGACGATTCCCGGCCGAAGAAAAGTCAAGCACGAGTGGCGCCCCGGGGGAAAGGTCTTGTAAGATGAAGATGGTGATCCCCACTATCTTAGGGTAATGGTGTAACTTGAGTTTTCCATTTCATGAATTTATTCGGGTCACGTGAGCGACCGACCGACCCGGAGCGCAAGGCGTACTTGAACTGCCTGGGAAGACCATGAGATGGAAGATGTTGTCACTTCAAAACCTGGTATGACTTTTGTAGTTCCGCCTTCAGGTTGGGTTTTGTCTTTAATTTTACTTTTTCAGGCTCCATCTAACGCCTTATGACCTTCCGGAACAATGACGAAACCACCGAGGCGAGGAGGAAAGGAAAGGCCCGCCGGCAAGGCACTCCAGATGTGCGGCACCCGAGACGCTGGTTGTGGAGGGGACAATTCACCCCATCAGATGTTTTTGGGTGCCCCGACGGTGCTCACCCTTCCATCGCTCACTTCACTTTTTCCGATCCACCACATCCCGAAGACCAAGCCTCTAAAGAAGCAAACGCCAGCGGGGTCATGATGGAGCAAGTGAAGGCAATCCGAGACCCAACCGCAGCTTATGATGCCCCATTTCTTCGAGAATGTTCAGCCGGCCCGCTCAAGGATATGATATATGAAAATCCTTCTTCTAAAATCTTAGTATTCCCGACACCCACCGGGTGTGTCGATTCGATTAGTGGGGGCTAATGCACCCACGGTGTAGTCCCCAAGGCTATGGTGGATCAACAAGACCATAGTCTTTATGTCTTAAGTTTTAACTCGATCAGTCAATGGATTCATGGACCTGGGGCACGCTGAGTGCACCCACGGGTGAGTCCCGAGATCGGGGTCGATCGCTAGCAACCAACACACCAAGAACATCTCTATTTTTGGCTATTTGTTGGTCATCGATCGACTCTAATCGATAGAACTAGTGGGGCACGCTGAGTGCACCCACTAGGTGTAGTCCCAGACTATGGTCGAATGTTTATATTCGTAAGTCTTAGAAATGCTATGATTTTTCCTTAGTCACCGGAAGTGAATTGTCTTTGACACCGGATTGGTTCCGCAAAATCTTGTGAGCTTATGCTCAAATCGAGTTGGAGAACAAGCAACCGCTCGAGCTTGATCTCAAACGGTCCAGAGAACTTCACGAAGTCAAAGGAGGAGGCAAAAGGTATGTTTGCCGAGAACCTCGAACTACTTTTTCCTCGTCCGCTTTAGAGTCCGATCCACCGTGACTTTGCATAAACCGAGGGATGCTCAAGAAGAAAGACCTTGACTTCCGAGATGCAAAGCGCTTTAGAGAAGACCAAGCTCCAGATGAGAAGCGGTTCAATCACCAAGCTTGAAGAGGAAAATACCAACTGAAAGCCTCTTGATGCGCAACAAGGAGGTCACCGACAAGAGGAAAGATTGCTTTGAGTGACAAGGCTAGTGAGTTGGTGGGAAAGAAGAATGATCCGAGGTTTATCCGGGAGGACTCGCCAAGAAGCTATTCCTCATGCTTGAAGGTAATCTTTTTATCAAATAGACATTTTAACTATGATCTCGCCATCATACTTGTCTTGACTGGGTTGTGCTTGCGAGTTCGCCGTAACTTTGAAGAGGAGATCGGTCGACCGAAATAAACCGATACCATCAACTCTCCCGGAAAGACGGTCGGATGAATGGCTCGACTTGAATTCGTTGCGCTGTTTCGATATCTCGCAAGGCTGAAGGTCCAATTTCCGCATCGACACAACACTGCCAAGAGAACACTTAACGAAAAGTTCGATGACCGACCAACGAGGTTCCAAGTCGAGGCAAGAATGGAAGAAGTCTTCGCCAAAGGGCGCGATGTTGCTCGCTCCGCCCGTGTTCACCGCAAGGAGGCGGAGGACAAGCCGCAGCCCTTAGGTGGCCAATACCAGAAGCATGATTTTATCTTCATGGAGACCTTCATCGCGGCCCCACTGGATTGCAGATGGAATCGACCGACGAATTTGTTGGCCCAAATCCCAAGAGGGGTAAAAACTTCGGCTTGATACTTTAAATTTGCCTCGATATGCCGAGGATTTTTGTAACCGATAAACCTTAACGGGCTTAGCGCCGAGCACTTTCGGGTTTAAAGATGTTATCTAACTTGAATTCAACATTGAATATGTTGGCATCGTTTGAGGTGTCTTTTTGCCAGATGAAGCATTTTGCAATCGACTTGTTCTCAACGCACTTAGGCGAAAGCACTGGCTGCAATGCCCCGAGGGGACGCCTGCTTCCACTTTAGGATTTTCAAAACTTAGGCAGCATGGCTAAAGCGCCCTCGAGTTGGAGGTCCGCCCCCTTGAGGATTTTCTAAACTTAGGCGAGCCCGGGCCAAGCCCCCAAAGGGGAGGTATGCCTCCACTGGAGGATTTTCAAAACAGGCGAGCCTGGTGCAGTTAAGTCCCCGAGTGGGAGGTTGTCTCCCAGGATTTTCAAAACTTAGGTGAGCACTGGTGCAGCTAAGCCCCCGAGTGGGAGGTATGTCCCCTTAGGATTTTCAAAACTTAGGCAGCACGGGCTGCAAGAAGCCCCGAGGGGAGGTATGCTCCACTTGGAGGATTTTCAAAAACTTAGGCGAGCACGGGTAGAAGCCCCGAGTGGGAGGTCTCCACTGAGGATTTTTTGGCCCGAGGAAGAAGGCTCAACGACCCGACCTCCCTTAAGGAGCGACATTATACTTGTGGGAGCTCAAGGAGAAGTGGCAATGACCAGACTTCCCCTTGGGAGAGCACATTATACTTTGGCGAGCTTGGAAGAAGAGGGTAGCAATGACCGCACCTGCCTTCTTGGAGCGATGTTATACTTGTACTTGGCAAGGACTATGCTGCACTAAGGCCCCGAGTGGGAGGCTGGCTCACCACTTGGTAGGATTTTATTGAAACTTAGGCGAGTACTTGATCCAGCCCTCCAGTGGGAGGCTGGCTCACCACTAAGGATTTTAAAGTTTAGGCAAAACGGATTTTAAGCCCCGAGGGGAGGTGGCTCACCACTTGGTAGGATTTTATTGAAACTTAGGCGTTTTGATCATCTGCCTCCGAGTGGGAGGCTGGCTCACCACTGTAGGATTTTATTAAAACTTAGGGTACTTGACGCACAAGCCTCCGAGTGGGAGGCCGGCCACCACTGTAGGATTTTATTAAAACTTAGGTGAGTACTTGACTTTGCCTCCCGAGTGGGAGGCTGGCTCACCACTGAGGATTTTAAAGTACTTAGGCTAAACGGATTCAGCAAGCCCCCGAGTGGGAGGCTCCACAACCGAAGGATTTTTTTACAAACTTAGGCTAAACGGATTCGAGCTGCACCCATGGGGATTTTATTGAACAAAAAAGTGACAACAATCACTAGGAAAATTATAACACTATTGTCTTTTGAAAATGAACTACGTATGCTTTTATTACATTTCCAGTGGTTACTTTTAAAGGGCGGAGCACCCGCTCCGCCGGGCCTGCCGATCTTGTGCTCGACGCTTAAAGACGGTATGTCTGTAGGAGAACCGGGACGATGAAGGACCTTCCCAAGAAGGAGCAAGCCGGGAGTCCGATCCACTGAGAACCAAATCTCCTTCCGAAGGCTCGACTCTTCACGCTTTTTGGAAGCACCAAGTCTTGGGTAAATGGTCGATCGGATCGAGCCATCTCCTTCTTCATCTAGAAGGTCGACCGATCTGCCGGGCTTGTTTTTCACCGTGTAGAGCTCGACTCGAGGAGCGCCAGAAGGGTCACTAAGACCGCTTCAGTTCAGACCAAGAAGAACGGAGTTCTCCCAAAGACCTTAGGGGGTCCTTAACCCCAAAGCACCGAGGAAGCTGCCGACCCATGCTCCACCATGCTTGAGATCACGATCAATCGGGTTTCAACCCTTTGAGAATCAAGCCATTCCCGTTTCCATTCGACCGAGGATGAGCGATCAAGCATAGTCGATGGTCCCCGAGATGGCGAACCCAATTCTAATTGAAGTTTGACCCTTGGATGATGTGTGGGACTCATATCGAATATCAACTTTCCGATGAAGTCGAAAGGCCGATCAAGGTTCTTGATGGGTTTAGCCTCAATCCACTTGGTGAACTTGTCGATCGCTACAAAGACATGTGTGAAACCTTCCCGCTCAAGGGTCCAACCATATCCACCCCCATACCCCGGGGCCGGAAGTGGTATGGTCTTTAAAGCGGGTGGGCTTGTGGAATATTGGAGTAAAATTGACATCCTCACACTTGTCGACTATCTCTTGCCATTTCATTCCCCAAGAAACCGCCGGTTGCTTTGGCTACGTGGTCCGAGAGGAGATGGCCACAGTCCCCGAGTGGATGTCGCCAAGGATTATTCGACCTTCTTCCGCTTATGCATTTGTAACCAACTCCACCGTCGATAACCGTTTTTATCACGGTAAAGGTTTAGATCGACGGACGATCCGTCGAGCCTTCTTCATCCTCCGGGAGCTCCTTCCTTAAGATATACGCGATATAATGAACGTCAATCGGAGGATCACCTAACTTCCATGATCGTCGACCACGCAGAACTTCAACAAAATGGATCCGGACACTTTTAGGCGCGGAGCTTTTTCAAAAAAGGATCTTCTTTGATTGATGGAGTATGGATATGCTCCAAGAACACATCACCGAATGGCTTTCTTGAACCTATTTCCCAAATCATCACCGCTTGATTCTCCAAAAGTATATGGTGGAGCTCTAACCTTCAATTTCATTTCAAGCTTCCCAATGCATTGCAAGATCCAAATGGTGGGTTACGCCCCACTTTCATCACCGATTGACCACCAAATCTGAGTCGCCATAAACCATAAGGCATGGACGCCGAGTGAAATGGCCATGCCAACCCATACAAAAGTGCTTCATATTCCCTTTCATTATTGAGGAATCAAAGTGGATCCGAGCAATTCCGAGCTTATCTCCTTGGGGAAACTAAAACTACCCCAAAGACGAACCATTTAACATCTTAGGGCCATCAAAGAACATGGTCCAATGTCCGAGTGAACTTGAGTCGGTGTGTTGTTCAATCCACTGCAAGGAAATCGCTATTCTTGGGACTTAATGGCTTTTGCCTCAAACTTGATATCAAGGGAAGGAGTTCAATCGAATTTCGCCACTGACCTTGCATTCTGGTAATCTCGAAAGCGGCCAAATCGATGGAATGATCGAGAAATAATGAGCAACCTTCCGTGGTCATGTAGATCCCATACACAAGCTTCGATAATGAGGATATCTTTGCTTCGGGGTAACTTTAGAGAGATAATACACTAGGCATAACTTTGAAGGCTTTCCTTCTTCCCCCCCGAAAGACGATTGATGACTTGTCATGTGGCTGCAATGTAAAGCAACAGAGGCTCTTTGTGATTGGAGCAAAGACCGCTGGGTGGAGAGCAGAGCTTTTAGTTGGCAAAAGCGCATCCTGAGTCCACTAACTTGTTCCGCTTTTTCATCCCTAAAGAGGCAATGCCTTTTCACCGAGGCGAGAGATGAATCGACTTAACGCCCAAGCATCCAAGAAGCTTCGAATCATGCACACGCAGTATGCTTTATTCGAGTATGGTGCCAACTTTTCTGGTTAGCCCGATTCCCGCTCGAAACAAGAAAACCGAGTAACTTTCCACCAGAACTCCAATGTGCATTTTTGATGGATTGCTTGATATCATACCCCGAGATTGGCAAATGTTTCAGGAGGTCACCAAAGGTCGGAACCCTTTCGTGATTCGACCACGATATCATCCATGTACGCTCCACATTCCACCGAGAGTGAGTAAACACTTTGAATCATCCTCATGAACGGGCGCATTCTTGAGGCCGAATGGCATGGTGACATAGCGTAAACAATGGAGTGATGAAAGAGTTTGATCTCGCCGGGTCCATAGCACGGATCCGATGGTACCCGGAATAGGCGCCAAAAGACAATCTCGATCCCGCAATGAGTCGACAATTTGGTCGATGCAGGGAGAGGAATGATTTTCCGGGATTGATATGTTTGAAATCAAATGCACATTAAGGACTTGTCCTTCTTGGGGACCATGACGACATTGGTGAGCCACGGAGTTATTCTCTATAAACTCGCGCCGAATCGAGCCACCTCCTTGCAATGGCCTTTTCTTCGGACGGCGGACCGTCAAGATGTTCTTTGAAAGGTTTTGTTTTTGAGTCGACTTCTAGACGATGCTCACCACCCCTGAACACCCGGGTCAAAGCCCATGAAGATGTCCCGCTTCCAGAGGAACCGGATGAGCACTTCTTCCTATTTAGAGTCGAGGTTGGAAAATGTGGGGGCGCCTGGGTCGGTCGGGTGAATGGAACGGTTTTCACTAGACGATCGAACGCCGACTCGGGCGGGCTTCTTGGCCCAACAAATCACTGGATCTGATTTTCTTGTATTCCTCTAGCTCTACCATCGTTATCCGGGAATTGGCAATCTTGAGCCTTTCAAAACACTTTCCGCTTTCTTCCGAATTGCCAATGATAGTGACCGCCTTTGGGGCCATCTTCAATTTGAGGACCGTAAATGGTCAGCCGGAACTGCATGTGGTCTCCCCAAAATAGCGTGGTAAGCGCCCGAAATCCACGACTTCAAATGTCCTTTTTGGGAAATGCCGAGTCCCAACACCACATCTAGAGCTATTTGGCCGAAAGTGACTCACCTTTTTCCAGAATGACTCCATGAAAACTCATGTTGCGAGCTGAGTCCGACATCGGAATGCCCATTCCCTTTAGCGCCTCCGATACAATATATTCATCCATTACCACCATCCATCAAGCCTTTGTCCCGAAAGTCCTTTAATGGGTCGACCATCAAAGCTTGCTCCCGGGGTGGCTATGTGAGTCGGGATGGACTAGTCGAACGTAATGGCGTTTGAGACCATCTCAGATAGCTTGGTGTCCCGAGGAATATTTACCTCACGGTTGATGATTTCACGATTTTTGCTCTCCAATCAAAAAAATCATCGGTGGAATTGACATGGGGTATCCTCCATCACGCCCTTTGTCCTCCGCCTTGTCCGACTTTTCCTTATCCTGGGTTGTTTCTTGAAACCGCTGAATTAAGAGCCGCATCCGGGTAGTGGTATGTTTCGTGTGAAGTTACCTCTTCGCTTTTCTTCATGTGGATGGACACGGATCCATCACGCCATTTCCTTCCTTATCTTTCACCTTCGGGGTTCCAGATCCTTTGGGCTTCCCTTTGAATTTGCCCTGTCACGCCGAGCCTCTCCAGAGCAGGGCCCCTTCCGCTTCCCGACCGATTTTTTTCCGATCGACTCGCTTGTACTTCCACGAGTCTCCTTCTTCATCATCGAGGTAATTCCATCATTCACTTGGGTCATATCCTGTCGACCAAACTTCGCAACTTCTCCTCCTCGACACCATCCTTGAAGGCAGATCGCTGATGATCGAACATTCTCCACGGTATGATGCAAAGTGATCCATCTCGATGTAATCTTCGTGGTTTCATTCTTTTGCACTAAGACTTGCACTCAATCCCGCTGCCAAGTTTCAATGTTCGAAACACTCGGAAAGATCTTCCCAAGTGTAAATGCTGCTAGAGCTAATCGATTCAACCACACCCTAGCCAACCTCCAACATGAGTGGTAATCGCCATCCACCTCATCATTATCGCCGCCAACTGACCGCCACTGGAGTCTTCGCTGTGTCGGCTTGACTCAGGTGAACTTATTTACCCCCCGCCAACCGGGTTGGGGGTATCACCGCGTCGATGGCTCGCTAAAACATTCGACCAAACATGGACTGGCGCTAGTGGGCGATTCCGCATGGCCACCCGATGAGCTCCTCCGACGACCAAACCTTGCACGATGATGGATCTCCGCCGGGTTCCCGGGTCGACCGAGCCGCCCAACATTGAGCGGGCGCTATCATCTTGCCGATGAGCGTAAGACCCACCCTTGGGGAGGAGGGCACTTGACAGATCATCACGATCGAATCGGTCATCATATTGGTCACGCCGACCCACGCCCTCACGCCGCGGAGGCGATCTTGGGCATGAGCCCATCGATTGTGTTTGCACAAAGATCGAATGTGAACCTATTGCGCGATCGGATACTGAATTCCGATCTTCCGGAGCAAATCGGATTTGCATCAAGTCCGCCACCCCGGACGAGAGGGCTGAATTGACCGCTATGTGGGCCAAAATGCTAAATTCAATCGGGTTCGAATACCCGAGTTGGTTATGGAAAGAGCCGACGCCGACCGAGTCGGGTATCATTATCAAAGACGCTGTGCTCTGGAGGTTCTTCCAAGAGGCCAGGTTTAAACGCGCTTCTTCCAAGGCACGAGCCCGGAGTTTCTCCGCGATGGGAGTATGCAGGCATCCATGTTCGGGCAAGATCTTCCTTTGCAGAAGTGAGTGGTTCATATTCTGGGCCGAAGGGTCGCCACCGCCTATCTCGCTTGGCAGGGAAGCCGAGGACTACAACCCATTGCCATCGTAACCCCACCCTGGATCATCCTGCCGACCGGATGCGCTTCACGAGCCCCCACGGAGCCGCGAGGTGGGGCCGAAAGCCACGGTCTCACCCACCGGCCTCATCACCGAGGCTTTCCGGGAAGGAGGAGGAACACAGAGTCGACCGACACGGAGTCGAAAGCCCAAAAGGACACCCGGACACACCCCAAAATGCGTGACCCGGACGGGAGCACGCCGATGTCAGTGGAGCCTCCCCGAGCCAAGCGGAGTCGCTGGCAATGAAAGTGAGTGCACCAAGACGGATTCGCGACCTCAACCGTAACTCCGCCAAACCATGATGAAGGCAACGAACAATTGCAATTCTCCAAAATCGCACACTCCGCCCCACTGGGCGCCAACCGCCGTGGTTACTAAGACCGAAAGAATGGGGGTGGGGAGAGGCAAGATCCTAGCTATGGAGTAGTTGTATACGCAAGGATTTATGAGTTCGGCCCTTTCGGAGGAAGTAATAGCCCCACGCCTGAGCCCGGAGGCGGTCGATGGATTATATGTGTATGAGTTTGGGGTGCCAACCTTTACACCGAGGAGGGTGGGCTTATATAGTGTCCGATGTCGGGTTCTAAGTCCGGAAGAGAGTGGGGGTAGGTAGGAGAGGCAAGGTCCTAGCTATGGAGAAGGTAAACACAAGAGATGTACGGCAGTTTTAGAGGAAGTAACAGCCCCACGCCTTGGAGTCCGGAGGCGGTCGAGTGGATTCTGGTGTATGAATTACAGGTGGAACCCTTACACCGAGGAGGGGGGGTTATAGTGCCCGCTGCACTCCCCCACCCAAGAATGTGGGGTTTAAAGAATTAGTCCCGGGCATTAACGCCTAAAGTGTCTTAACTACCATAAAGTCTACTTAATTACGACGCGGTACAGTAGTGCTTTTGACCTTCCGTGGTCGAAAGTGAGTCTTCATGGTCGAGTCCTTCGAGTCCGCCGAGGAGTCCTCCTGGTCGACCGAAGGTAGTCTCTTCTTAATGATGTCCTTGGGTAGGGTACTTAGATCGGTCATGACCCTACACTAGGTACATGACTCCACTTAGCCCCAATGGATTGAGGCTTGAGGAGTTAGAGTTGATATTATTTCCGACGCTTTGGCTCGATATGTGTTGTTTTGGACCAATAACCTCTTTGTTGATAATCATCAACTTTTCTTCAATGACTTGATCCATTCTTTTCTTTCGTTGAGTGACCTTTTGAACTTAACAATTTCCGAGGACGGATCGAGAAATCTGCCCGAGACGACCCCGGCTCATGATTCGTGGGATACGAATTTAGGGAAGGCGAAGCGGGCAACCGCTGCACTGGATGGGATAGGGCATAGATGCCCAATTTGCGCCACCTTTTTCGCCACGACGCGACGCGATCGCTTCGATGTGGATTCTCGACCCACCCCATCCACTGAAGTGACCTTATAAAGGCCCGGGAACCTTGAAAAGACTTCCATTCTCTTCGCCCCCGCCCCCCACGCCGCCCTCCCCTTCGAACCCCTCGCCCTTCGCCGAGCCATGGTGAAGGAGAAGGGCGCGCCGAACGCAAGAAGGCGCCGCGACGGGAAGGCGGGGGAGAACCACTAGTCGGGCGGTCGTCGCCGCATCCCGCTCCGAACGGCCGGGTCCAAGGAGATTGATCCGGCGACCATCACGGAGAAGGATCTCGACACAACGACGGTTTGATCCCCACGGAAGAAGGCTCCCGAGAAAGTGGCAACCCCATCCAAGAGGGTGAGTGTGTTTCGCTACCCACGCCGACGCGGTTTTTGCCGCCAAGTATTTTCTTCCGTGGTTTTGAACTTTTTGGAGCGCAACTCCACCACTTCACCCAACTCTATCGCCACCTTGCCGATTTGTTCCAGGTGAGAACTTTCTTCCCCGCCGGGGGAAAACGGGCCTGATGGAACGGCCTTTGGAAAAAACCAAAGTTATCCAGATGTGGAGGTCGGGATCCAGATGAGGAACAAGAGCACCTTCCCGCCATGACGCTTCCCGAGTCTTTGAGGTGGCAATACCGCATCGCTTAATGAGTCGACGCCGGGCCGAGGACTCCCCGCTTTTCATGGACCGAGCAACAAACCTCCTCTCAACGTGATTCGAGGAGAAAGCCGACGGAAGATGCTAGGAGCGCTACCCTTGGTTCGGAGGGAGGACGTGTGGATCTCCGGAGGTTTTTTTAGGCGGCGATCCAGCCTCTTCCGCCCGGGCCATTGCGTGGTTGTACCGGACCAAGATGAGACTGATCAATCGGAATGCCACGCCGAAAGGTGGATGGCCACGGTCATCGAACAAGGATAACCTCGGGAGCCGAGGATTCTCCACTGACCATCGCAGATTCCGCATAAGGTATGCCCACTCTACCTCCAATTGTATTCTTGCCATACTTATTTCGCTTTCCGCAAATTGATCGATTGATCTTTGTCTTGATGTTAAGGCCCTCACCGAACGATGAGCCCAATGGAGCAAGACCGATCAAGAGGGAGAAGCGAGGGGGCGAGAGCCAGGAGGGGGACCTGATTGGCCAAGATGATGATGATGATGATGAGGAAGAAGAAGAGGAGGAGGAGGAGGTCGCACCACCGCTTGGAAAGGCTCGCTTGCCCATGACCCCGCGACCAACGGGTAAGGGGTTGATCCAAGCAAACCGCCCCTGACCACTTCTCCAAGGGATCAAAAGGCCCGCAGTCCGGGTGGCACCCCGGTTTACCAAGGTCCCGCCAAGATGAAAGTGTCCATCCCCACCATTCGGGTAAACATGCTGCTTGAGTCTTCTTGTTTTGTGCAGTTTTATCTTTGATCGAACTTGAGTTAGCCGACGATTTTTGGAATTGTTGCCATTTCGACACCTCGCCGGGTCACGATCATGAGATGGAGGATGCCGCAACCTCAAAACCGGTACCACTCACTCAATTCGCTTAGTCGATTGACCTTCGCTCCAATTTCGATTTTTTCTATAGCTCCATCCAACGCCGTTATCACCCTTCCCACGACGAAACGACGAAGGAACCGCAACCGGGAGAAGGGAAAGCCGCCGCCAGGATGGCTCAGATGTCGGCACCCGAGACTGGGTCGAGGAGGAGAACACCACTGCACACCGGTCCTTCGCGGGCCCGACGAGTGCTCACCCCCGCCGAGGCCGCACAGCCTTCCTTTTCACGACGCACCACGCCCCGAGGACCGCCGCCAAAGGAAGCGAACGCCAGCGGGTTTATGGAGCAGTGAAGGCCATCCGGAGGCAAGGCAGCCACGACCCGCCCGCCTTCAAAGCAATGTTCGGCACCAATCGCCTGCTCTTAGGATATGCTATCAAAAGCTTTTTTTCGAATCCATAGCAATGGGTGTGTCGATTGAAACCGGTTTAGCGGGGCGAGTGCACCTCCGGTGGTCCCCCTATGGTGACCGGGCGAATAGGCTTTAGAAGTTAAATTTTTCGTCAGACAGGTCAAATGATTTTCAAACCGTGGGGCACCAGTGCACCCATCGGGTGTAGTCCCCGAGATCGGGCGATCGCTTCCCGACGCTTGAAGAATATTTTTTTGGGTCGACGTTGACTTATCTTTATAGAACTAGGGGGCACCGAGTGCACCCACCGGGGTCCCCAGACTACTAATGTTTGTATTCGCCAGTCTTAGAAACGCATGATTTTCTTATCCACCAAGTGAATTATCTTTGATATTTTGTCGATTGGCTCTTCGCAAAATCCGCACCTTGTGGCTCGTTATACCAATCGAGAATAAGCACATCCATTTTGAGCTGGATCCGGTTGGTCCAGAGAATCCGGCAAGGAGGAGACCAAAGGTATGTTCGGGAGACTCGAAACGCTTTTGTCCTTCATCTGCTTTCAAAATCTGACCTGCAGAATTTTATAGGCAAGGTGAAAGAGGCCCGAAGAAGAAAGATCTTGAACTAGGAGAAGACTAAACTTGTGAAGAAGTTAGCTTGCCCAAGCTTGAAGAAGAAAATACTAACGAAGCTGCTTGATATCGCTAACAAGGAGGTTAGTCGATCAAAAACGGGAAAAAGCTCTCAATGACAAGGCTACCAATTGGCGGGAAGAAGAATGATCCGAGGCCTTTTGAGTGGACTCACCAAGAAGTTGTTTCATGCTCAAGGTAATCCTTTTGCTAAACAATCATCTTTACAAAGGATCTTTCCATTCACCATTGCCTTGACTCAATGACGGATTGCAGAATTTTGCCAAAACTTTGAAGAGGAAACTAGTCGGCCGAACTAAACTCGACCCCCCCAACTCTCCAAAGGAACGGGAAGTTGCCATGAATGTGTTCCGACGAGTCTGCTGCTGCCCGTGGACTATTTGCAAGGCTGAAGGTCGCCATGTGATTGACACAACGCCTGACCGGGAGACACTCCAAAACGACCTCGGTCGCCGATGGCTCAACAACACGGTTCCCGGTCGAGTGGGAGGGAAAGTCCTTCCCAGGTGCGTATGTTGCTCCGGGTCCGCTCGAGTCCATCCGGATGCGCGAAGACAAGCCGGCGCCTTCGTGGCTAACACCAAGAAACACGACTTCGTCCTTCATGGAAACCTTCATCGCTGCCGCCACTCGACGCGAACGGATTGACCGACGAGTTTTTACCCTTCCAGCCTCCACAGAGGGGTAAAAACTTCTTTGAGCTTGACACCTTAAATTTGCCTCGATGCGAGTGATTTTGTAACCGAAAACCTTAAGGCTTAGTGCCCGAGCACTTTCGGCCCTTTAGGTATTCATCAACTTGGATTCACGCTTGAATACCTTTTGTTTTTGTTTGACATGTCTTTTGGGTTTTAAAGCAAAGTGCTTACGCAATGATTTTCTCATCGATTCACTTAGGCGAGCACTGGGCCAAGCCCCGAGTGAGAGGTTTGCTTTCACTGTAGGATTTTTATTCTTAGGCGAGCCGCCTAAGCCCCCGAGGGGAGGTTTGCTCTTCACCAGGGATTTTTATACCTTAGGCGCAGCACTGGCTCAGTTCCCCGAGGAGAGGTTTGCTCCCTGAGGATTTTTATATCTTAGGGAGCACGGCGCAGCGCCCCCGAGTGGGAGGTCGCCCCTCACTGCAGGATTTTTATACCTTAGGCAGTACTAGGTTGGTTAAGCCCCCGAGTGAGAGGTCGCCTCCCCTTGGGATTTTTATACCTTAGGCAACGGGCGGTTCCCCGAGTGAGAGGTTTGCTCTTCACCGAGGATTTTCATGTTGTACTTGTGGCGAGCTCAAGAGGGACCCAAGACCAAGACCTCCCCTCCCACAACCCAAACATTGTACTTATGGCGAGGCTCGAGGAGAGGGTCGCAGACCGACCTCGCCCCTCCTTGGGATTTATTTGTGGGAGCTCAGAGGAGAGGGTCGAATCGACCTGACCTCGCCCTCCTTTGAAGACGTTGTAGGGCGAGCTCGAGGAGAGGGTCGCAATACCTGCACCTCGCCCTCCTTAAGACGTTGAACTTGTACTTAGGAGTGTTTAGACGAGAAGCCCCGAGTGGGAGTCCGCTCACCCCAGAGGATTTTATTCGAACTTAGGCAGTACTTGACTGCTTAAGCCCCCAGGGAGTCCGCTCACCACTTAGGATTTTATTAAACTTAGGCGAGTACTTGATCGAAGGCCTCCGAGGGAGTCGCCTCCACTCTAGGATTTTATTTAAACTTAGGTGAAACGGGTTCACTTTTCCCGAAAAATCGTTCACCACGCAAGGATTTTTTGTACAAACTTAGGCTAAACGGATTCCAGCCTAAGCCACCCAAGGGGGAAATTTACGAACGGATAAAAAGTGACAAAAATCATGGGGAAATTTCACTATTATTTTGCAAGCCATGAACTACAGGAGTATTTTATTACAACTCATCCGAGTGAAAACTTTATGTAAATGGGCGGAGTAGCCGCCCCAAGCCCGGGCTCCGAATTGTGCTTGACGGTTTAATGGATGCTATGGAGAACCTTTGGGATGATGAAGGGCCCTTCCCAAGAAGGAGCAAGTTATTTGGCCGATCCACTGAGAACTAAATCTCCTTCCCGGAAGGCTCGACTCTTCACATTTCTGGCGGAAGCAAAGTCTTGTTGGTAGATGGTCGATCGGATCGAGCCATCTCCTTTCTTCTTCTAAGAGGTCGACGGCTCGCCGCTTGTTCAGCTTCGCTTTAGAGTTCAACCCGAGGAGCATTTTGAGAAGATCACGAAAACCGCTTCAGCCCATAGACCAAGAAGAATGGAGTTCTCCCGCCAGGGCGTGGTCCGCAACCCCAAAGCACCGAGGGAAGTTCGTCACCCATGCTCCACCGCATGTTTGATATCACGCACCGGGGTTTCAACCTTTGAGGATCGGCCATTGGCTCGCCCGCTTGTCCATTTGATCCGGGATGGGCGATCAAGCGAGCACTGGGTGCCTTGAGAGGCAAATCCTAATTCCCTCCGAGTCAAAGTTCACCCATTATCTTAATGATGTAAGACCCATATCAATATTAGTTCCCGATGAAGCTAAAGAAGACGGCCAAGGTTCTTGATGGGTTTAGCCTCAATCCACTTGGTGAACTTGTCGATCGCCACCAAAATCGTGAAACCGCTTACCTGTTCAAGGGGCCAACCATATCCAACCCCCATACCGCAAGGGCCGACGAGGGAATGGTCTTCGGGATGGTTGTGTGACATATTTGAGTAGAACGACATCCTTCGGACTTGTCCACTATTTCCGCCATCTCATTCGCCCAAGAAAACCGCCGTATTTTAGCCACGATGGTCCGAGAGGACGATGATGACCAAGTCCTCGAGTGGATATCATCAAGGATGATTCAACCTTCTTCCAAATAAGTTATGCACTTCACCAACCCAAAGGCTTCTATACAACGCCTTTGATTACGTAAAGGCCTTGGATCGACGGACGATCCGCGAGCCTCTTCTCATCCTATGGGAGCTTTTTTCTGATATACGCGAATATGGCAACGCCAAAGGTGACTACTAAGACTCCATAACCAATCACCCTGGGACTTCTTCCGGATCGTGGCACCGGGCCGCGGGCTTCGAAAAGGATTTCTTTAACTAATGGAGTATGGATATGCTCCAAGAACACACCACGGAATGGCTTCTCTTGGAACCTATTTTGCTAGATCATCACCGCTGATTTTTCAGTTATGATGAAGCTCAACCCTCAAACCTTTTTCCATTTTCCTCACGCATTGCAAGATCCAATATGGTGGGCTTTCACGCCCCACTCCTTCATCACTTGGTCGACCACTAAACCGAGTCGCCATAGACCATAAGGCGACGGACGAAAGTGAAATGGCCATGAACCCATACAAAAGGGCCTCAGATCCCTCATTGTTGAGGAATCAAAGTGAATGAGCACATATCCAGCTTATTCCTCTGGGGAAACAAGGACAACCCCAGACCAACCATTCAACATCTTAGAGCCATCAAAGAACATGGTCCAATGCTCCAGTGAACTTCACCGGTCCATGCTCAATCCACTCGGCGAGGAAATCTATGCTCGACTTAATGGCTTTTGCCTCAAACTTGATATCAAGGGGAAGTTCAATCACCCATTTCGCCACCGACCGGCATCTCTGTTGTTTTGCCTCAAACTTGATATCAAGGAAGAAGTTCAATCACCCATTTCGCCACTCGACCGCCATCTTTGTTGTGCGTAATTTCGAAGTGGAGCGCCGAAATCGTGATGGAATGGTCGAGAAATAATGAGCAACCTTCTTCGGGTCATGTAGATCCCATACACAAGCTTTCGATAATGAGGATATCTTTGCTTTGATGGAGCAAGACTTGCATAAATAATACATCGGGCGCGAACTTTGAAGGCTTCCTTCTTTTCCCCGCCGACCGATCGATCGACGACTTGTCCGGGAGGGTCCGTATATACGGATCCGATGGTACCCGAATAGGCGCCTAGAAAGACACTCGGATCTCGGTCGAAAAACAATTTGATCAATGCGAGGGAGAGGAAAATGATCTTTCGGCAGGCCCATTGATGTGCTTGAAATCAATGCAATTCGGGTGAATTGTCCTTCTTAGGAACCATGACAACATTAGCGAGCCACTGGAGTGGTATATCTCTGATAAATCCTGCGCCAAAATGAGCCACTTTCCCAATAGCCTTTTCTTCCGACGGAACGTCAAGATGCTCTTTAACTGGTTTAGCCGATGAGTCGATCTAAGACGATGTTTCAAACCCCCCTGAAACCCGGCATGTCACCGCTTCCATGCAAAATGTCCCCGGGCTTTCACGAGGAACTAGATGAGATCTTCTTCCTATTTTGGGTCGAGTTGTGGAGATGTGGTTCGGGCTGCATTGGGGCTTTCCCGGTGAATGTGGACGGGCCTCACCGGACGACCAAATGCGATTCTGGGGGCTTTCGCTCCAAAAAATCCCGATCGCTTTGCTTTATTTCAAACTCACCACCGGGATCGCAATCTTTGAGCCTTTCGAAACACTTTTCCGCTTTTTTCCGATCGCAAGTGACAAGGATCCCCTTTGGGGCGGGCATCTTCAGCTTGAGGTAGACATAAATGGTCGAGCCATGAAAACCCCGTCCCCCAAAATAACCCTAAAACCCGCCAAAATTTTTAAAATTTTGAATCACCAAACACCACGCCCGGAGCTATTTCCAGTGATTCGCTTTTCCCCGGTATAACTCCATGAAAGCTCATGTTCGGTGCTCCCGACATCGGAATGCCCATTCCTTCAAGGTGTCTGAACAACAAGTTCAATCCGCTACCACCGCCCATCCGCACTTTCCCCGAGTGCCTTCAACAACCGGATCGACCATCAAAGCTTGCCTCCCGGTGGCAATATGAGTCGGTGATCGACCGGGAATGTGATGGGCATTTGGGACCATCTCGATAACTTGGTTTCATTGGGCAACCATGTTCACCTCACTAATGACCTTCACCGCTCTTTTTCCACATCCGCAAAATCATCGAGTAGAGTTGACATGTGGATATCCTCCTCACCATCCTCCTTGTTCGCCTTGTCCGACTCTTTTCCTTGTCCTTGACTGTTTTTGGAACCGCGGATCAGAGTCGACATCCAGTGGTATGTTTCGAAATGATAACCTCTTCATCTTTCTTCATTGGATGTGACACGATATCCATCACGTTGTTTTTCTTTATCCTTCACCTTCTTAGGGTTCCGTGATCCTTTGGTTTCTTTGAACTTCCCCGAGTCAACTCCCTCTCCAGAGCCGCTGGTTCGCCTTCCGCTTCGCTCGACCGGTTTTTCTCCGATCGACTTTGTATTTGGGCCCGAGTTGGTCTTCCCCGCCATGCATTTGGTAGCAATTCCATCATCCACTCGGGTCATGTCTCAAGTTCACCAAACTTCAAACTCAATTCTTCGTTTTGACACCATCCTTGAAGGCGCCCCGATGGTCGACACGCCTCCATGGTATGATGCAAAGTGATCCATCTCAATATATTCTCCGAGAGTCTCATTCGCCTTCCAAGCATTTCAGCCTAATCCAGCTAGTCGCTTGCAAGTTCCTTCAAAGCCTAAACACTGACAGATCTTCCCAAGTGTAAATGCTGCTAGGAGGCAACGGATTCAACCACGCCCGCGAACCTTCCAACATGAGGGGCAATGCTTCATGGCCACCTCGCATTCCCATCACTAATCAACCGCCACTCAGAGTCCTCGCCGGTTTCAGCTTAGACTCACCAAAGGAACTTGCTTACCCAGGGCCAACCTGAAGTTGGGGGAATCACCGCGCTCGATAGCCCTCAAAACATTCGACCAAACATGCACTGACGCCAGGGCGATTCTGGGGCCGCCGACTGTCCGACGCCTTGCACGATGATGGATCGCCCGGAAGCCGGGTTCCGGGTCGATCGAGCTCCCAAACGAAGGACGCCGCCGCCCGCCGAGGAGCGAAGACCCACCTTCGGGGGAGGGCACTGACCCTTATCATCACGATCATGTGGTCACAGACGTCTGCGATTCTCGGCCCTTCACGCCGGAGACGATCATTGGGAGCCGACGAACGATTCCAAAAACGGATCGATCGGAATTTTTGGCGATCGGAACGGTTAATTTATCTCGGAGAAATCCGACAGTTCCCCACCACCGAGAGGGGGTTGGATTCTGCTATACGGGTTAGAAGCAAATTTAATCGGGTTCAATATACCAGTCGGCGGGAAGAGTTGACGCCGAATGCCGGCTCTTGTGGGCGTCAGAGTGCTCTAAGATTCTCCAGAGGCTGCCAAAAATTGGCAAAACATGCCTCCTCCAAGGCGGAGCCCGGGTTTCTCCCATGTGGGAGTATGCAGGCATCCATGTTCCTAGAAGCTCTTCTTTGTAGAGAATTGAGTGGCTCGATGGTACCTTCGTGGTCTTGTGCGGGTCGCTTCCATCAGAACTGCCCGGGCGGGAGGGCTGCAGGTCCATGACCATCAAGATTTCCGCCATCGATCACCATCGATTGATGCGGCACGAGCCCCGAAGACGAACAGCCGAGGGATTCGGCCGACCGAACTTGGGGGGCACGAAGCCATCCGCCTCACCCATCACCGAGCCTCGACCACCGAGCACTTAGGTGGTGGGAGACCGAGGGTGACCGATAAAGGAGTCGACCGACACGGGTCGACGGTTGTCGCAGAAAACGCCGCACACCGGCGAAAAAATGCGCCGACCACGGACGGGAGCGATCAACGCCGAAAGGGAGCCTCTTGGAGCGGAGTCGCCGGCGGAAGGTGAGGGCGCCGAGACGGATTCCACCCCACCAAAACTCCACCAACAAAATGATGAAAGTACTGAAGAATCGCAACTTCTCCAAAAATTAAGACACCTGCCCCACGGGGGCCCAACCATCGTGGTTCTAAGTCCACAAGAGAGTGGGGTAGGTTGGAGAGGCAAGGTCCTAGCTATGGAGAAGAAACACTAGAGATGTACGAGTTCAGACCTTCGTGAGGAAGTAGCAGCCCCCGCCCGGAGTCCCGGAGGCGGTCGAGGGATTCTATTGTATGAATTGGGTGGAACCTTTACACCGAGGAGGGGGTGGTTATAGTGCCCGCTGACCCTCCCACCCTCGAAGCGGGCTTTAAAGACATTGTCCAACATCGTAACCCCATAAAGGTCTTAACTACCATAAAGTCTACTTAATTACATACCGTTACGGACAAGTGTTTTTGACCTTCCGTGGTCAAAGTGAGTCTTCATGGTCGAGTCCTTCGAGTCCGCCGAGTGGAGTCCTCCTTGGTCGACGGAAGGTAGTTCTTCTTAATGATGTCCTTGGGTAGGGTACTTAGATCGCCCATGACCCTACCCTAGGTACATGACTCCATCACCGCACTTCCTCCCCCTCGCTATGCAGGTTTAAAGTAATAAACGAATATCAACGCCTACATAAAGTGTCATCATGGCCATAAAGACTACTTAATTACGCACTATTTGGATCCGAGTGGCTTAATCTCCGGTGGTCGAAAGTGCCTTCCATTCCGCCGAGTGGAATCCTCTGGTCGACCGGAAGGCGCCCTTTCAAGATGTCCTTGGGGAGGGTATTTTGACAGTCCATGACCCTACCCTAGGTACATGACTTCATCAACGTTTTCACGATCCGACCGATCCAAGTACCGAACGAGGCACCTCCGAAGTTCGCACATGTTCATCGATGACGATTCCTGACCATTCAAAGAAAGTGTCGGGATAAGTTCCACAAGATGACGACGCAGGACGATGATGATGTTCTACGAGGCTTCCTTAAACTCCCGGACGATATGACCGAGGGGAATATGGTGGAGGGGAGACACGGCTAAGGAACATCTTGAAGATCAACTTATGTGTCCTAGGGTGCCCCCGCCTCGATATAAAGGAGCAAAGGGCCGGCCCTAGGAGGAGGGCTGAGGAGTCCTACTCCCACCGGAGTAGGACTCTTTCCTAGTTGGATTGGGACTTGGGGGAAGGGGAGGGGGGCCGCCTCCTGTCCTATTCGATTTGGGGGAGGCCCGCTGCCCCAGGCCTCCCTCCTCTTCCTCCACTAGGCCCAATAAGGCCCATTAGTTCACCGGGGTTCCAAATTCCGAATCCAGAAATCCGATTTCAATTAACACTTCCGATGTCCAAACATAGGCTTCCAATATATCAATCTTTATGTCTCCACCATTTCGAGACCTCGCCATGTCCGTGATCACATCCGGACTTCAACAAACTTCGACATCAAAACTTATAAACTCATAATAAACCCATCGAACGTTGGAAGGATTCACCGAGAACTATGTAGACATGACCTAGAACTATTTCTCAATAAAATAGCGGAACCTAGATGCCCATATTGGCTTACATATTCTATTTAAGATCTTTATCGGTAAACCGCATAACAACATAAGCTTTCTTTGTCATCGGATGTTATTTGCCCGAGATTCGATCGTTCAATCCAATACCTAGTTCAATCTCATTACCGCAAGTCTTTACTGCTACGTAATGCATCATTCGAATTAAATCATTAGCTACATTGCTTGAAGGCTTATAGTGATGTGCATTACCGAGAGGGCCGAGAGATACCTCTCCCAAATCGGAGTGACAAAACCTAATTCAAATACACCAACCCAACATGTACCTTTGGAGACACCTTTTTTTATAATCACCCAGGCCCAGGACGCTTTTAGTACCTAAAGTGTTCCTCCAAAGAACGGAGTTGATAATCTCAAGTTAAAACATGTATAAGTCATGAAGAAAGAATAGCAATATACTAAACCATCAAGTGCTAGGCTAATGTATGGTCATGTCAATCACATCATTCTCCTAATGATGTGATCCCATTAATCAAATGACAACACATGTCTATGGTTAGGAAACATAACCATCTTTGATTAATGAGCTAGTCAAGTAGAGGCATACTAGTGACTATATGTTTGTCTATGTATTCCACATGTATCATGTTTCCTTAATACAATTTAATGAATAATAAACATTTATCATGATATGAGGAAATAAATAATAACTTTATTATTGCCTCTAGGCATATTTCCTTCATGCTAAATAACTAAACCGAAAAATAAAACCATCTAAAAAATAAAAATAAATAAACTAGGGTTTAAATAAAACCGATCGTTTTTACCTAAACTAAAAAGGCGGCGGATCGGACGGGACCGCCCCATAAGGGGGCGCCGCGGGCGGCGACACATGGGGGGCGGCAACACCACGGCGGCAACAAAGGCACACGGCGGGGGGCAAGGGTGGTTTGGGGGGGCACTACGACTATTTAAGAGGAGGCGGCTAGCGGGAAGGGGGCCGGGTCGCCTCGGAGGCTTGCCCCCGGGATTGCCTCTGGGCCCCTGGAGGCGGCTGGGCTTGGCCTCGCTGCTTGACTCCCACCCAAGTAAAACAATTTTTTTCAAATAAGATTCACTAAAAATAAATCCTAGAAAAATAAATAAAAACTAAAATGCCAAAACAAATTTTCACCATCTAAATAAAATATTTAGAACAAGATGAACATTTTCTTAAAATGCAATTTTGAAAACGCAATTTTTCTAATTCAAATAGAATTGCAATTAAATCCAAATAAAATTATTTATTCGATTTTAATATTTTTCCTCTAATATTTCATTTATTTTTAGAAGTCATATTATCTCCTCTCATAAAATTTTATTTTAGAAATATTAGAAAAGAAAAATACTTAAAACCAAATGATCCTTCTTCTCAAAATTTGAGAAAACTCAAATATGAAAATAACAATTCAACTCTCTCCGTGGGTCCTCTAGTTGCTTAGAATTTCTAGGATCAAGCCAAAGTGCAATAAGATATGATATGCAATAATGATTAATGTATAACATTCCAAATTGAAAATTTGGGATGTGACATCATCTAACCCGTAGATATTGAAACAAAGGTAGCCATCCATTGCCAGAGTGGATGTGGTCTATATCTAGTACATTCCACGCCATGCATGACGATGAAACATGTACGGAGGTTTCTCCAGCACAGACAAATGAACCATGGCTCCGCCAATGTCAAGATTGAAGGTCGACCACTTGAGGGCAAAATTCTTCCGAGGTCAAGGTTATGCAAAGAGGCCTATCCACCTTGGACTCTTTCATCGCTCAGAAGTATACAAGAACATTTGACTAGGTCACCTTGAGGAAGTTCTAAAACCCGGCATTCAACGCCGGCATGGCATATGTGGTGACCAAGCATAATTCATGCACGCAAACCAGATCATGGCGGCTTCTTCTCTCTTCCTCCTTTAGATCCTTCTCTCGGACTGGTGTACTCAACATCTAGCCCAAGGACCCATGATACGCCTCCAACATATCTATAATTTTGATTGCTCCATGCTACTTTATCAACTGTTTTGGACTATATTGGGCTTTATTTTCCACTTTTATATTATTTTTGAACTAACCTATTAACCGGAGGCCCAAAATTGCTTTTTTTGCCTTTTTCAAGATTTCAAGAAGGTAATATCAAACGAGTCCAAAAGAATGAAACCTTTGAACGGATTTTCATCGATAAGATCCAGAGACTTGGACCCCCAAAGAAAGCCACGAGGTCCACGAGGGTGGAGGGGCGCCCGCCCGGGGCCCCTCAAGCTCCACCGACGCATTCTTCCTCCTTATATACATATTATCCCCGATGATCAGAGGAAGAGCCAAAAACCTAATTCCACCGCCGAACCTTCAGATCCACGGATCCCATCTTGGGGCCTATTTTGGAGTTCACGAGGGGCATCCACCATGGAGGGCTTATACATCATCACCATAGCCCTCCGATGACGGAGTAGTTTACCGACCTTGGTCCATAGCTAGTAGCCGATGGCTTTTCTCTTTTTGGATCTCAATACAATGTGCTTCCCTCTCGTGAGATCTATTCGATGTAATCTTCTTTTATTGTGTTTGTTGAGAACAATGAATTGTGGGTTTATGATCCAACTTATCTATGGAAAATATTTGATTCTTCTCTAATTCTTTTTATGTATGATTGAGTTACCTTTGCAAGTCTCTTCAATTATCCGCTTGGTTTGGCCAACTAGATTGGTAGTTCTTGCAATGGGAGAAGTGCATGGCTTTGGGTTCAATCTTTGTCCTTACCGGAGAAAGGCGCAAGGCACGAGTATTGTTGCCATCGAGGATAACAAGATGTTTTTTATCATATTGCATGAATTTATCCCTACATCATGTCATCTTGCTTAAGGCATTACTGCTTTTTAACTTAATACTCTAGATGCATGCAGATAGCCGATGAGTGGAGTAATAGTAGTAGATGCGTAATCGCTTGATCTACTTGTCACGGACGTGATGCCTATATACATGATCATTGCCTAGATATACTATAACTATGCTCAATTCTATCAATTGCTCAACAAATTTGTCCCCACCAAAGGAAATCTTGTTTAAGGAAGCCCATAAACCTTGGCCCCAGTTAATAACAACCCAACTTTTTGGGGGGTTCCCTTTTTCCCACCCCCAAATACAAAATTTCTCCGGGCGGGGGGCCCCGGGAGGGGTCCCGGCCCCAACGAACCCAAAAAGGGTTTGCCAAAGGGACGGAGGACCCAAAGTACCCCACCAAAGCAAAAGGAAAAAAACACCCCAAACGGGCCCGCCCAACCCCGTTTCAAGCCGAAAAGGGGGGGCCCAATGAAGGGCCCCAAATTTTCCCCCCTTTTCCGAAAAAGAAAGGGCAAACCCGGGGAAGGGGCCTTTTTTATTTGGGGGAACCCCCCCAGGGGGGCCCTTTTAATTTAGGGGGCCAAAAAGGGAGGGGGAGGGGGGTTATATAGGTTCCAGATTTTTTGCCCGGGAGAGGGGAGTTAGGCGGCCCAGGGAGGGTTGAAAAAAGTGTAAAAGGGGGGTTAAACCCCGTGCCCCCCCCGGGGAGGGGTTTGGGTTTTAATTCCCCCCAAAGGGTTTTCCCTAAAAAAAGTGGGGTGGGGGAAATGAACCCAAAGGGGCCTTATTAAAAGTTTTTAAAACCGAAGGTACTTTAGGTTCCCTTGGGGGGTTTTGGGCCCTCGCCCCGGGGTCGGGCCCAATGCCCTTTAATTGGTGCCTTGGGAGGGGGTTTTTTATCCCCTCCCCTTTTTTTCCCAAAATTGGGGTTAAATTAATTAATTTTTCCCCTTTCCGTTGGTTTTAACCCAAAACCCTTTTAAACCAAATTTTTCGACCCTTTTCTTTCGTGGGTTTTGGGAAAACCCCCGAGTGGGAAGGAAATCCTCCTTCCCGGGCCCCTTTTTGGGCCCTTTGGGAAGGGAAACCCCGTTGAACCAAAGAAACCCCCCCCCAATAAAAGGGCCCGGGAATTTAAAATTATTTCCCCCTTCCCCGCCCCGGGTTTCCCTTTCCCCCCCCGGAAAACCCCCCCCAAAACCCCCCGGGGGGAAAACCCCCCCGTAGAACCCCCAAAAAGGGGGGGGAACCAAAGGGGTCCGCCACGGTCCCCTCCGGAAAAGGGGAAGGGGAAAAAAAGGGGCCCCCACGCGAGGTGGGGGCAAAAATTTTTCCCCTTTTTCCCCGGACGCTTTTTCCCCCTTTATTTTTCCCTTTTTAAATTTTTAGCCCCCAAACCCTTACCCCTTCCCCCTTTTGCCTTTTCCGGGAAACCGGGGCCCCGCCTGTCCTCCTCCCCCGGGGAGGGGGGAGAAAAAAACCCCGGGGGAGGGCCCCACGGGAGGGGGGAAACCCCCTTGGGTGCGCCCCCCGGGTGGGCCCAAACCCGGGCAAAATTTCCCCCCCTCCGGGAAAAACCGAAAAAACCGGGGGGGCCCGGGGAAAGAGTTGGGACCCAAAGTTTCCCCCCCGGGGGGGGGCCCCCCCTTCGTCCCAAGGGGTTTTGCCCCAAATTTCCCCTCCCGGGGAAAAATTGGAGGTTCCCCATCCTCCCAATTTTAAACCTCCCCCTAAATTTCCCTTTCCCCAAGAAACCCTTTTTTTCCCCCAAAACAATTTTTTAAAAATTGGGAGGGGGGAAGGGGGGAGGGGAACCCAAAAAGAGAGGGGGAGGGGAGGTGAAAAGGGGGAAGGAAGGCCCCGGGAAAGGGGGGCCCAACCTCCCCGGGGGAACTCCCAAACCCCCTCCAAGGGTGGGCCCCGGGGGGACCTTTTGGGCCCGGGAAAAGGTTAAAGTGGTAAACCTGGGTTTTTTTTTTGGGGCCCGAATTTTTTCCAAATTGGTGTTTTTAAAGAAAGTAAATTTGGGCCCCCAAATAAAAATCCCCCCAAAATTTTTCCCAAAGGGCTCCCCCTTTTACCCTTTCCCAAATTTCCAACCAACGGGGACCCCCCAAAGGGGCCCCCCCCAATTTGGCCCGGGCCACCCGGGGGGAAAAAGCCCCGGCCCTGGCTAGTTACCCCCACCCGAACTTTTAAGGGAAAACCAAAAACCCCCAAGGGGGGGAGGGGACCCCGGGAAAGGGGACCCCCCTTTTTCAAGAAGGGAAGGGGGAAGGAAAAAAGGGGGATGAAACCCTTTTGGGAAACCGAGCCCCGAGCAAACCCGTTTTAAAGGGGGGCCCAAATTTGGCAAAAGGCCCCCCCAACCATTTCAAAGGGGGGTATGACCTTTCGAAGATAAGTTTGACGCTGATAATTGTTTTGAGATATGGAGGTAATAATATCAAAGTCATGCTAGTTGAGTAGTTGTGAATTTGAGAAATACTTGTGTTGAAGTTAGCAAATCCCGTGAGCATGCACGATGGTTAAAGTTGTAACAAATTTGAAACATGAAGTGTACCCGGCTTGTGCATCCTTATGAGTGGTCAGACTTAGCCGTCTTTTTCCTACCAATCTATCCCCTAGGAGCATGCCAGAGTACTTGATTTTTGATGAGTTCTAAATTTTTGCAATAAGTATGAGTTCTTTTGACTAATGTTGAGTCCATGGATTATACGACTCACCTTCCCGCCATTGCTAGCCTCTTCAAGACTGCATTCCCTTTCACTTTGAGAGTTGGTGCAAACTTCATCATGCATCCAAACCCCGCGGATACGATACGCCTATCACACATAAACTCTTATATCTTTCTCCAAAACAGCCACCTACCTACCATCGTGGCATTCCATAGCCATTCGAGATATATTGTCATGCAACTTCCACCACCATCATCATCATATCATGACATATTACTTTGTCATATTGCTACTGCATGATCTTTGTAGTTGACATCGTATTTGTGGCAAAGCCACCATGCATTATTTTCATACATGTCACTTTGATTCATTGCACCATCCCGTACACCGCTGAGTATCTATATAGAGTCATATCTTGTTCTAAGTTTCGAGTTGTAATCCTTATGTTGTAATCAATAGTGTGATGATCATCATTATTAGTGTTGGGGAACGAGTAATTTCAAAAAATTCTACGCACGCAAGATCATGGTGATGGCATAGCAACGAGAGGGAGAGTGTTCGTCTACATTCTGAGAGACCGAAGTGTTATGACAACGTGTTGATGTAGTCATCGCCTTCACGATCCGACCGATCCATGTACCAACGCACGGCACCCGAAGTTCAGCACACGCTCAGCTGATGACGATCCCGGACTCGATCCAGCAAAGTGTCGGGATGGGTTTCCACAAGACGACGGCTGGTGACGATGTTGATGTTCTACTGCGCAGGCTTTGCCTAAGCTTCGTGACGATATGACCGAGGTGGAATATGGTGGAAGGGGCACCGACACGGCTAAGGAACGATCCGTGAGATCAACTTGTGTTTCTATGGGGTCCCTACCAGATATAATGGAGTGAGGAGGGAGGGCCGCCCTCTCTATGGCGCTACTAGGGGAGTCCTACTCCCACCGTAGGATTCCCTTCCTAGTAGAACGAACCTTCCATGTATTAGAGTAGGAGAGAAGGAAAGGGAAGAGAAGGAGAGGAAGGAAGGCGCCTCCCTAGTCCACCGGACTAGTCCAAGGAGGCGCGGCCACCCTTGGCCCTTTCCTTTTCCTGTATGGCCCATTAAGGCCCAATATGAATTCGTAACTCCCAGATTCAAAAAATACCCTAATCACTCGGAACCTTCTCAACTCCGAATATAGTCGCCCAATATATCGATCTTTACGCTCGACCATTTCAGACTCCTCATGTCCCCGATCTCATCCGGGACTCAACTCCTTCGTACATCAAAACTCATAAACTCATAATATAACTGCCATCGAAACCTGTTGCAATGGACTCTACGGGTTCGAGAACTATGTAGACATGACCTAGAACTATTTCGGTCAATAACCAATAGCGGACCGATGCCCATATTGGCTCCTACATATTCTACGAAGATCTTTATCGGTCAAACCGCATAACAACATACGCTGTTCCTTTGTCATCGATATGTTACTTGCCCGAGATTCGATCGCAGATCCAATACCTAGTTCAATCTCGCACGCAAGTCTTTACTCGCTCAGAATGATCATCCCGTAACCAACTCATTGGTTACATTGCTTGCAAGGCTTATAATGATGTATTACCGAGGGCCAGAGATACCTCCCATAATCGGAGTGACAAAACCTAATCTCAAATACGCCTAACTCACATGTACCTTCGGAGACACCGTAGTACTCTTTATAATCACCCAGTTACGCTAGACGCTTGGTAGTACCTAAAGTGTTCCTCCGTAAACGGAGTTGCATAATTCATAGTTTAGGAACATGTATAAGTCATGAAGAAAGCAATAGCAACATACTAAACGATCAAGTGCTATGCTAACGGAATGGGTCAAGTCAATCACATCATTCTCCTAATGATGTGATCCCGTTAATCAAATGACAACTCTTTTGTCCATGGCTAGGAAACATAACCATCTCTTGATAAACGAGCTAGTCAAGTAGAGGCATACTAGTGACACTATGTTTGTCTATGTATTCACACATGTATTATGTTTCCGCTAATACAATTCTAGCATGAATAATAAACATTTATCATGAAATAAGGAAATAAATAATAACTTTATTATTGCCTCTAGGGCATATTTCCTTCAGCCTCCCACTTGCACTAGAGTCAATAATCTAGTTCACATCACATGTGATTTAACACCAATATTCATATCTCGATATGATTAACACTCATATTTCACATCCTCATGTGACCTACACAAGAGGGTTTACTAGAGTCAATAATCTAGTTCACATTATGTGATTAACACCCAAAGAGTACTAAGGTGTGATCATGTTTTGCTCATGAGAGAAGCTTAGTCAACGGTCCGTCACATCTTATCCGTATGTATTTTGCAAATATTTTATGTCCACAATGCTCGCATTTGAGCTACTCTAGCTAATTGCTCCCACATTCAATATGTATCCGTGTTGAGACTTGGAGTCATCTCGATCAGTAAAAGTTTGCAATCGATGTAACTTTTTACAACAAACTCTTTTATCACCTCCATAATCGAGAAACATCTCCTTAGTTCTTACTAAGGATATTTTCGACCAATGTCCAGGATCTACTCCAGATCACTATTGTACTCTTGCCAAATTTAGAGCAAGGTATACAATAGGTCCGGCACATAGCATAGCATACTTTATAGAACCTATGACTGAGGCATAGGAATGACTTTTCATTCTCTTTCTATTTTCTCATTGTGGTCGGGATTTGAGTCTTACTCAATTTCATACCTTGCACACGCAAGAACTTTTTGATTGCTCCATTTTGAACTATTTCAAAATTCAAGGTATGTACTCATTGAAAATCTTATCAAGCCGCCTTGATCTATCTCAATAGATCTTGATGCTCAATATGTAAGTAGCTTTTATCGAGGTCTTTCTTTTAAAGAACTCCTTTAAAACACTTTATGCTTTGCAGTAATTCTACATCATTTCATCAACAATATGTCACTCACATATACTAATCGTAAAGGCTGTAGTGCTCCCACTCACTTTATTGTAAATATAGGCTTCATCGTAAGTCCATATAAAACATATGCTTTGATCAACTTATCAAAGCGATATTCCAACTCCAGATGCTTGCACAGTCCATAGATGGATCACCGGAGCTTGCACATTTTGTTAGCACCTTTAGGATTGACAAACCTTCTCGTTGCATCATATACAACTCTTCTTTTATAAATCCATTAAGGAATGCAGTTTGACATCCATTTGCCAGATTTCATAAAATGTAATTGTAACATGATTCGACAGATTTTAGCATCGACACGAGTGAGAAAATCTCATCGTATTCAACACCTTGAACTTGTTGAAAACCTTTCGCAACAAGTCGAGCTTGGTAGATAGTAACACTACTATCGTCCGCCTTCCTCTTGAAGATCCATTCATTTAACATGGCTTGTCGATCATCGAGCAAGTCAATCAAAGTCCATACTTTGTTGTCATACATGGATCATATCTCGATTTTATGGCCTCAAGCCATCTCGCTGAATCTGGCTCATCATCGCCTCATAGTTCTTAGGTTCATCATGGTCTAGTAACATGACCCAATATGATTGCATTCACCGTGCGGATCTTACTCGAAGACCCACGGTTTGGTAGCAACTTGATCTCAAGTTTGATGATCATCATCATTAACTTCCTCACTAATTGGTAGGAATCATCGAACTGATTTCGTGATGAACTATCGCTCAATAAGGAGAAGGCAATAACCTCATCAAGTTCTACTCCTCCCACTCACTTCTTTCGAGAGAAACCTTCTCCGAAAGGATCCATTTTAGCAATGAATGTCTTGCCTTCGGATCTGCGGATAGAAGGTGTACCCAACGATTTCCTTTGGGTATTCTATGAAGACGCATCTCCGATTTGGGTTCGAGCTATCAGATGAAACTTTTTACATAAGCATCGCAGCCCCAAACTTTAAGAAACAAATTAGGTTAACTGCTAAACCATAGTTCATAATGTCGCTTTAACGGATTTAGATGGTGCCCTATTTAAAACGTGAATGCAAGCATTACTAATGCATAACCCCAAAACGATAGTGGTAAAGAGATATCATAGATCGCACTATATCAAATAAAGTGCGGTTATGACGCTCGACACACCATAACGATGTGGTGTTCCGTATGGAGTGTGAAACTATTCCACATTGTTTTAATTGAAGACCAAACTTGTAACTCAAATATTCTCCGCGACGATCGCGAAACTTTATTTTCTTGTTACGATGATTTTCCACTTCACTGAAATTCTTTGAACTTTCAACTATTTCGACTTATATTTCATCAAGTAGAAATACCCATATCTCAAATCATCTTGTGAAGGTCGAAAATACGATATTTGCCACGAGCCTTCATACTCATTGGTCTCGATACATCAAGATGTATTATTTCCAATAAGTCGGTAGTTGCTCCATTGTTCAAGAACGGAGTTTTAATCATTTCCAAAAGGCACGGTTCGCAGCATCAAATGATTCATAACCAAGTGATTCCAAAACCATCTTTATGGAGTTTCTTCCGCGCTTACAATCGATATGACTCAAACGGCAAGTACACAAATAAGTTGCACTATCATTATTAACTTTGCATCTTTTGGCCTCAATATTATGAATATGTGTATCACATATCGATGAGATCCAACAAACCATTTTCATTGGTGTATAACATAGAAGGTTTTATTCATAAATGTAACAACAATTGTTCTCTAACTTAAATGAATAATCCGACAGCAATAAACATGATCAAATCATATTCATGCTCAACGCAAACACCAAATAACATTTATTTAGGTTCACAATCTCTCGAAAGTATAGGAGGTGCGATGATGATCATATCAATCTTGGAACTACTTCCAACATTCATCGTCACTTTCCTTCAACTAGTCTCCGTTATTCTCAGAATTCCTGCTTCGAAGTTACTAATCTTAGCAACCTAACAAGTATCAAATACTGGGGCTACTATAAACACTAGTAAAGTACACATCAATAACTCAGATATCAATATACCCTTGTTCACTTTGCCATCCTTCTTATCCACCAAATATTTAGGCATTTCCGCTCAGGACCATTTCCTTTGC
>JAHHZJ010003077.1:0-33697 GCA_021437245.1 Aegilops speltoides | reverse complement strand
CAACACGCTACCTGGCCGGATGATCCGGACGAGGGTCCGGATGATCCGGACGAGGGTCCGGATGATCCGGACCGGTCCGGATGATCCGGGTGGAGTCCCGGATGAGCCGGAGGGTCGGCTGGGGGCGGCGACGGGCCGGATGTCCGGCTGGGGTCCGGACGTCCGGCGGGGTCCGGATGATCCGGCTTCAGCGCGAGGTTCTGCTGCCTTCGGTGGAGTTAGCGGATCGTCCGGACCGGGTCCGGATCGTCCGAGCTCTGTCCGGATCGTCCGGCCCTCTGTCCGGATCGTCCGCCTCCCCGGTACTTGTGGCTTTCTCCTCTCCGCCTTCACGCATGTCTTCGCTTCGATTCTCCTTGCTTCCCAGCTTCTTCATGGTCGACTCCTTGGTGCCCGAGTATGCATAGAGTTTCCGTTTGAGGTAGTAACCATGTCTCATGTGAATCGAAGGATAGTTGTGAGAGGAGTGATGTCACCTCGGTCTCAAGAGCTCTTGCACGTGCTCGAGTCATCGGTCCCTGTGGTGTTGTAGGTGTTGATGTAGAGTCCATGGGGATGATGGAAGGATGCTCCACATCATATCCCTTCCCTTCGAAAGGATCCGACCTCGGATCTAGTTCTTCATCACCATGGAAAGGCGAGAGGTCTTTGACGTTGAAGGTGTCGCTCACGTTGTACTTGTCGCTTGGTAGGTCGAGCTTGTAGGCGTTGTTGTTGTAGCGTGCTAACACCTTGAAGGGTCCATCGGCTCGAGGTAGAAGTTTGGACTTGCGTTCGTTGGGGAAGCGTTCCTTGCGAAGGTGTAGCCACACTAGATCGCCTTTGTTGAAGATCATGGGTTGCTTGTTGATGTTGAGCTTGGTCGCTAGTCGTTGTACTTGGCTGATGAGGACATCAATACCATTGTTACACCCACAGCCCCTGCTGCTATACATACTGGACCAATTATTAGAGCTCGCGCACGCCAACTAAATTACCAGGTACTTTCGTTTCTTGGTAATGATTCTAATGTTCATGAGAATATGATGCTGCCTAAATTGGATACATTTGTTTTGCTTACAAATGAAGGGCCTAGCTTGGAGAAGGATGAACATTGGAGCAAGAACACACATGGAGTTGATGGCATGCGCAAGGAGATCAAGAACGGAGTTACAAGTGATGATTTCAGGACTTTGAAGCCACCATAAGGAGTGCATGAAGCCTTGGACGAAATATACAAGATGCCACTTCATAATATTCGTCCATAGGCTATTCTAGGTGCTTCGTCACCTTATTATTGGGCCAGGCCCATGTAATTTCGAAATACATTAGTATAGGCTATTTTTAGAGTCCGTATGTGGGGAAACAAGAGATAGGGTTAGTTTGGACCCCTCCACCAAGGGCCACGAAATTCACCCCTCTTCCTCCATATATACAGCCCTTAGGGCACCGCTTAGACTTGGGTTTTGTTTAGATCAAAAGTTCGCCATAGCTGCAACTTCGCAGTTTCGCTTGTGTTCAACGACTGCACAAATGCGCCACGTAACCCCACCTTGATCAATAAAGCTTTCATCTTATATTCGCAATATCCAGATTGCAATCTCAGTTTCTTGCTTGTTCTTCGCTTGCTCGCAGGAAATAGACCCTCGTGGTCGTTGATCGTGCTCGGCGTGGTCAATAACCTCTCGGAGTTGGTTTAGCGATTGCTAAGGCGCGACGTCCTCGCACGTTCGTAGTCGGATCGTCAAAGTCGACTTCCACCAAAGCGAAATCCACCATCTCATCGAAGACGGGACACCTTTGCCTCTATCAAGTGGTATCAGATTTCCGTGTTGCTCGGTGAGATTTTACGATTTTCGTAGTTTAGATCGAGTCTATTCCTCATACCTACAGTCCACGAAAAAGCCAAAAAAAATTAGGGTTAGGTCATCATATCCGAACCAATCTGAGCCTTTGCATAATCTTTTCGTATTTGCGTTGTTGAATTTGCGGTTGCATCGCCGTGTCGAGTTGCTGGTCTTAGAGTCTAGTCTTTTAGAGTTTCGAGTTCGGTCATAAGTTGTCACGCCGCCGCACCATCATCATCGCCTCGCCATCTACCACCACCGCTTATCCGCCACCTCTTGAATCCGTATCCATATACCACCACCGCTGCCATATACCACCACCATATATCCACCACCAATCCGAGTTCCTTGCATATTAGATTTGTTTTCGGATCCATCTAATTTCCGATTCGTGTTTCCTTGTCTCGAGTAGGTTTGATTCCAGCAATCTTTTGCCGTCCGTAGAAGAGGTTGGTTTCCAAAAAAAAAAAAAATTTCCAACAACGCACGGGATAAAAAATTTTCTGGCTATCCTATTTTTAGGTGTTTCTAAGCGTATTGAGACATCGCCGTTATAGAAAGTTTTTTGACCCGCTTCAGATTTTTGGGTCCGGCAATCAAAAAAATTTTTGGTCGAAAAATTTCGTGCCCATCCCGTCGGTTTGACACAGGAAGAGTTTTGAGACACTCGCCATTATAGTGATTTTTCGCAAAAAAAAAAAAAGAGCAGCGCAAAAAAAAGCAGCGCAAAAAAAAAGCGAAAAAAAAAAAATTCAGAGTGTGCTTTTCCTTTGTTTACGTGCAGCGCCGTGATTTTGTTAGTGTTCTAGGCTCGCGTCTCTAGCACGGTCTAGCCTAGGACCAGCACAGTACCGTCGTTGAGCGTTTATTCAACTTTGCATCTCGATTTGATTATTGTTGACCCTTTTGCTACCATATTATAAGCCTTCCCAGCTCCACATACATCTACGTCGTATGCTTGATTCTCCCCGTAATCGCTATAGCCAAGCTTTGAGAGTTTTGACTACAACGGTTGCCGATCACCACCTGCTGGGTAAGAACTGTAAGAATTTGAGATTTGCTTCACGGATTTGTGACTGTCCACCACACCACCACCACCACTTCCTAGTAGTCTGTAGGATCATATTCTTGTGTGTTTCTATTGCTGCTAACCATGGCAGGAACACAGGCCGATGAGACTGATTGGGAGAACCCGACAAACAAACAGCTACATGATAAGTTTCAGCAAATGATGATTGGACAGTGCAAGATGTGGTAAACAGATTTGACGAGGCCATGGAGAAGATAGATGGCATTGAGAAGACGTTTGAAACAAAGCTTGATAGCAAGTTTGATGAATTGCTCGCGTGTTTTCCACAACCACCGCCGGCTGCACCTATCGCCTCTCTGAACGACAACAACTACGCCCTTCCGAATCAAGATGGGCCGAGCTCAGCGTGTTCCTATTGAGCCAGACAAAATTCTGGTGCCGCTGCTCTCGCTGTTGGTGCTTCTTTGGCTCCTCGCTCGCTGCTGCTGGTACCGACGAGGATGATTATGTGGAAGATTACGAGGATGAGGTTGATCAACATCGTAACTACGTGCAACCACCAGCACCACAACCACCGTGTCGTCCACATGCAAATAATGGCAATGTTAGGGCTCCCCTCAGTACGCGATCATGACCATCTCCCTAAACTGAAATTGAATATTCCACCATTTGAGGGTAGATATGTTCCTGATATATATCTTACTTGGGAGTTAGAAACTGAACAACGATTTACATGTTTACAATATCCCGAGGAGAGACGTGTTCCTCGCTGCTGTTTGTGCTTTCACTAGCTTTGCATGTGTTTGGTGGTCCTAACATTGTAGATTATATCCTGTTCCAGCTACTTGGGCTGCTTTGAAAACTGCTATGCGTACTCGTTGGGTTCCACCATATTATCAACGTGAATTACTTCAAAAATTGCAGCGTTTAAGACAAGGAAAAATTTCTGTAGAAGAATATTATCGTGAATTGCAAACCGGCTTGATTAGATGTGGTATTGTTGAGGAGAATGAAGCTATGCTTGCACGTTTTCGGGTGGATTAAATAGAGAGATTCGACCATTCTAGACTATAAGGATTATAATAATATCACTCGCTTATTCCATCTTGCTTGTAAAGCTGAACGTGAAGTGCAGGATCGACAGCATTGGCGCCCACTAACTTTTCTCGCAGTCGACCTTCATCATGGACACCACGTGCATCATCTACTTCCACCGCACCATCACCTCCTTCAGTGCCACCTCCAACCGTGATACAAGAAAGCAGGCACAACCACCACTATCTCGCCAAGAGCACACCTGCTGGGCCTGCAGAGCTCTTCTTCCATGGCGCCAACAGGCACACAAGTGATATTATTTGTCGTCGTTGTAAGGGAAGAGGACATTTTATGAGAGAATGCAAATCTCAGCGTGTGATGATTGCTACCGAGGATGGTGGGTATGAGTCCGCTAGTGACTATGATGAGGAGACTTTGGCTCTTATTACACATGAGGAACACGGTGGAGATGATTCGATCATGAGACACAATACATGGCTGTTTGAAGATGCCGACAGTATGAATGTTTAGTTGCTCAACGTGTTTTGAGTGTGCAGGTTACACAAGCTGAGCAAAATCAGAGGCATAATTTGTTCCATACAAAGGAGTTGTGAAGGAACGTTCTATTCAAGGTCATCATAGATGGAGGGAGCTGCAACAATTTGGCTAGCATGGAGATGGTGGAGAAGCTATCTCTCACCACAAGACCACATCCACATCCTTACTACATCCAATGGTTCAACAACAGCGGCAAGGTGAAGGTAACACGTCTTGTTCGTGTGCATTTTAGTATCTCTACATATGCTGATTATGTTGATTGTGATGTGGTACCTATGCAAGCATGTTCCTTGTTACTTGGTAGACCATGGCAATTTGATAAAATTTCAGTACACCATGGTAGAAACAATCAAGATACTCTTGTTCATAAGGATAAAAATATTACTTTGCTTCCTATGACTCCTGAGTCCATTTTGAAAGATGATATTAATAGAGCTAATAAAGCAAAACAGGAGAAAATAAGAGTGAAAATCAGATTGTGGCAAAAGAATTTGAGCAACACATGAAGCCTAATAATAAACCATCTACTGTTGCTTCTGAAATTAAATTGAAAAGTGCATGTTTACTTGCCACCAAATCTGATATTGATGAGCTAGATTTTGGCAAATCTATTTGCTATGCTTTTGTGTGCAAAGAGGCATTATTTTCATTCGAGGACGTGCCTTCCTCTTTGCCCCCTGCTGTCACTAACATTTTGCAGGAGTTCGCTGACGTCTTTCCACAAGACGTGCCACCGGGATTACCACCTATTCGAGGGATTGAGCATCAAATTGACTTAATTCCCGGTGCATCATTACCCAACCGTGCACCATACCGTACCAATCCAGAGGAGACGAAGGAGATTATGCGTCAAGTACAGGAGCTGCTCGACAAAGGTTATATACGCGAATCCCTTAGTCCTTGTGCTGTTCCTATTATTCTAGTGCCGAAAAAGGATGGTACGTCACGTATGTGTGTTGATTGTAGAGGCATCAATAATATTACTATTCGTTATCGTCACCCTATTCCTAGGCTAGATGATATGCTTGATGAATTGAGTGGCTCTACAATATTCTCCAAAGTTGATTTGCGTAGTGGATACCATCAAATTCGTATGAAATTGGGAGATGAATGGAAAACAGCATTTAAAACTAAGTTTGGATTATATGAGTGGTTAGTCATGCCTTTTGGGTTAACTAATGCACCTAGTACTTTCATGAGATTAATGAACGAAGTTTTACGTGCTTTCATTGGACGATTTGTGGTAGTTTATTTTGATGATATACTGATTTATAGCAAATCTTTGGAAGAACATTTGGAACATTTACGTGTTGTTTTTAATGCTCTCGTGATGCACGTTTGTTTGGTAACCTTGGGAAGTGCACCTTTTGCACCGATCGAGTATCTTTTCTTGGCTATGTTGTTACTCCACAGGAATTGAAGTTGATAAAGCCAAGATTGAAGCTATTGAGAGTTGGCTGCAGCCCAAACGGTCACACAAGTGAGGAGTTTCCTTGGCCTCGCTGGTTTCTATAGGCGTTTTGTGAGAGATTTCAGCACCATTGCTGCACCTCTCAACGAGCTTACAAACAAGGATGTGCCTTTTGTTTGGGGTACCGCACAGAAGAAGCCTTCACGGTATTGAAAGCTAAGTTGACACATGCTCCTTTACTCCAACTTCCTGATTTTAATAAGACTTTTGAGCTTGAATGTGATGCTAGTGGAATTGGATTAGGAGGTGTGTTATTACAAGATGGCAAACCTGTTGCATACTTTTCTCAAAAATTGAGTGGGCCTAGTCTGAATTATTCTACTTATGATAAAGAATTATATGCTCTTGTTCGGACTTTAGAAACATGGCAACATTATTTATGGCCCAAAGAATTTGTTATACATTCTGATCATGAATCTTTGAAACATATTAAAAGTCAAGCTAAACTGAATCGTAGACATGCTAAATGGGTTGAATTCATTGAGACTTTCCCTTATGTCATTAAACACAAGAAGGGTAAAGAAAATGTTATTGCTGATGCATTGTCTCGTCGCTATACTATGCTTTCACAACTTGACTTCAAAATATTTGGTTTGGAGACCATCAAAGATCAATATGTGCATGATGCTGATTTTAAAGATGTATTGCAGAATTGTAAAGAAGGTAGAACATGGAACAAGTTCGTCATTAATGATGGATTTGTGTTTCGTTCTAACAAGCTATGCATTCCAGCTAGCTCCGTTAGTCTTTTGTTGTTGCAGGAGGCGCATGGAGGAGGACTAATGGGACACTTTGGCGTGAAGAAGACGAGGATATACTAGCTACACATTTCTTTTGGCCAAAGATGAGACGGGATGTTGAGCGCTTTGTTGCTCGCTGCACTACATGTCAAAAAGCTAAGTCACGACTCAATCCTCATGGTTTATATATGCCTTTGCCTGTACCTAGTGTTCCTTGGGAGGATATATCTATGGACTTTGTTTTAGGTTTACCTCGAACAAAGAAGGGAGGATAGCATATTTGTTGTCGTGGATAGATTCTCAAAATGGCACACTTTATACCATGTCATAAAAGCGATGATGTTTGTTAATGTTGCTGATTTGTTCTTTCGTGAAATTATTCGCTTGCATGGTGTGCCAAATACTATTGTTTCAGATCGTGATACTAAATTTCTTAGCCACTTTTGGAGATGTTTATGGGCTAAGTTGGGGACTAAACTACTTTTTAGTACTACTTGTCACCCCCAAACCGATGGACAAACTGAAGTAGTCAATAGAACATTGTCTACTATGCTTAGGGCTGTTTTGAAGAATAATAAGAAAATGTGGGAAGAATGCTTGCCTCATATTGAATTTGCTTATAATCGCTCATTGCATTCTACTACTAAGATGTGCCCTTTTGAAATTGTGTATGGTTTCCTACCTCGTGCACCTATTGATTTATTGCCTCTTCCATCTTCGGAGAAGGTTAATTTTGATGCTAAAGAACGTGCTGAGTTGATTTTAAAATGCATGAGTTAACTAAGGAAAACAATGAGCGTATGAATGCTAAATATAAACTTGCTGGAGATAAGGGTAGAAAACATGTTGTGTTTGCACCGGAGATCTTGTTTGGTTACATTTGCGTAAGGATAGATTTCTGATTTGCGCAAATCAAAGCTAATGCCACGTGCTGCTGGTCCCTTTAAGGTGTTGGAGAAAGTAAATGATAATGCATATAAACTTGAGCTGCTGCAGATTTTGGGGTTAGTCCCACTTTTAACATTGCAGATTTGAAGCCATATTTGGGTGAGGAAGATGAACTTCCGTCGAGGACGACTTCATTTCAAGAAGGGAGGATGATGAGGACATCAATACCATTGTTACACCCACAGCCCCTGCTGCTATACATACTTGGACCAATTACTAGAGCTCACAAGACGCCAACTAAATTACCGTGTACTTTCGCTTCTTGGTAATGATTCTAATGTTCATGAGAATATGATGCTGCTTAAATTGGATACATTTGTTTTGCTTACAAATGAAGGGCCTAGCTTGGAGAAGGATGAACATTGGAGCAAGAACACACATGGAGTTGATGGCATGCAAGGAGATTAAGAACGGAGTTACAAGTGATGATTTCAGGACTTTGAAGCCACCATAAGGAGTGCATGAAGCCTTGGACGAAATATACAAGATGCCACTTCATAATATTCGTCCATAGGCTATTCTAGGTGCTGCGTCACCTTATTATTGGGCCAGGCCCATGTAATTTCGAAATACATTAGTATAGGCTATTTTTAGAGTCCGTATGTGTGGGGAAACAAGAGATAGGGTTAGTTTCGGACCCCTCCACCAAGGGCCACGTAATTCACCCCCTCTTCCTCCATATATACAGCCCTTAGGGCACCGTTTAGACTTGGGTTTTGTTTAGATCAAAAGTTCGCCATAGCTGCAACTTCGCGTACTTCGTTTGTGTTCAACGACTAGACAAAGGCGCCACAGAACCCCACCTTGATCAATAAAGCTTTCATCTTATATTCGCAATATCCAGATTGCAATCTCAGTTTCTTGCTTGTTCTTCGTTTGCTCGCAGGAAATAGACCCTCGTGGTCAGGTTGATCGTGCTCCGGCGTGGTCAATAACCTCTCGGAGTTGGTTTAGCGATTGCTAAGGCGCGACGTCCTCGCACGTTCGTAGTCGGATCGTCAAAGTCGACTTCCACCAAAGCGAAATCCACCATCTCATCGAAAGACGGGACACCTTTGCCTCTATCATTGGCGCTCGATGGTGTTTCTAGTATCTTCATGCATCTTCTTGATGTAGCTTGCACGGGCACTTGCGTCGAGGTTGGTGCGTTCTTGTAGAGGTAGAGGTACGATGTCCAATGGGGACAATGGGTTGAAGCCGTAGACGACCTCGAAGGGGGACTTGCCGGTCGTTGAATGTCTTGCGCGGTTGTAGGCGTACTCGGCGATGGGTAAACATGTCTCCCACTCCTTGATGTTCTTCTTGATCAACACGCAAAGTAGAGTGGAGAGCGTCCGGTTCGTCACCTCCGTTTGGCCGTCGGTTTGAGGATGGTATGCGGGTGAGAACATGAGCTTGATGCCGAGCTTGGCGCAAAGAGTCTTCCAAAAGTAACTCAAGAACTTGACGTCGCGGTCGGAGACGATTGACTTTGGTACTCCATGAAGGCGCAAGATTTCCCTACAAAAGAGATTTGCAATATGTGAAGCATCGTCTACCTTCTTGCAAGGAATAAAGTGTGCCATCTTAGAAAATCGATCTACAACCACAAACACGGAATCCTTTCCATTTTGAGTTCTAGGCAAACCAAGTACAAAGTCCATGCTAATGTCTTCCCAAGGTTGATATGGAATTGGAAGAGGCATGTAAAGACCATGAGATTGAGCTTTTGACTTAGCTTTGCGGCATGTAGAGCATCGGGTGGTGAAGCGTGAAACGTCTCGAAACATCTTGGGCCAAAAGTAGTTCTTGGAGAGCGTGGCGAAGGTCTTGTCGCGTCCAAAATGTCCCATGAGTCCACCTCCATGAGCCTCTTGCAAAAGTAACAAACGAAGAGAAGACTCGGGTATGCAAAGTTTATTAGCTCTCATAAGATAACCATCCTTGAGGTAATATTGTTCCCAAGATGTATGCGTCAAACATTTAGCATAATGAGGTGCAAAAGATGGATCACTAGCATATAAATCTTTGATGTGCTCAAAGCCAATAACATTCAACTCAAGTTGGGTGACAAGCGTGCATATGCGTGAAATGCATCTGCAACTACATTTTCCTTGCCCTTAATGTACTTTATCACATATGGAAAAGATTCAATAAATTCACTCCATTTGGCATGACGCTTGTTCAATTTAGTTTGACCTTTTAAGTACTTAAGCGTTTCATGATCGGTATGGATGACAAACTCATGAGGTCTAAGATAATGTTCCCAAACATTTAGCACACGCACTAAAGCATACAATTCTTTGTCATACACGGGATAGTTAAGTTGAGCACCGGAGAGTTTTTCACTAAAATAAGCAATGACTCGTTTTTCTTGCATTAAAACTCCGCCAATTCCGGTACCACTTGCATCACAATGGACCTCAAAAGTTTTGTCAAAATTGGGCAAAGCAAGAATTGGAGCATGAGTAAGCAAAGACTTGAGCTCATCAAAAGCGTTTGATTGCAAAGGTCCCCAAACAAAAGGAGTATCCTTCTTACTCAAAGCATGCAAAGGCAGCAATAGTGCTAAAGTTTTTCACAAAGCGGCGATAAAAACCTGCAAGACCAAGGAAACTTCGACTTGTTGCAAATTGGTGGGTTGGGGCCAAGTTTTAATTGCTTTGATTTTAGTTTCATCAACATGGACACCCTTGGAGGAGACAACGAAACCCAAGAAAACCACTTTGTCAACTCCAAAAGTGCATTTCTTCAAGTTGGCATAAAGACTTTCCTTTCGAAGTGTTTGCAAAACAAGCTTAACGTGATCAAGATGCTCTTTCATGGTTTTGCTAAACACAAGAATGTCATCGAAGTAAACCACAACAAATATTCCAATGTATGGGTGAAGTACATGATGCATAAGACGCACAAAAGTTCCGGGAGCCTCCGACAAACCCATAGGCATAACCAACCATTCATATAAGCCAAATTTTGTTTTGAAAGCAGTTTTCCATTCATCACCCTCATGAATGCGGATTTGATAATAGCCACTTTTAAGATCAATTTTGAGAAAAGTTGGCTCCACTAAGTTCATCAAGCATATCATCTAAGCGAGGAATGGGATGCCTATAGCGCACGGTGATAGCATTTATGGGTCTACAATCGGAGCACAAGCGGAAACTTCCATCGGGCTTAGGCACAAGTATAACGGGCACGGCACAAGGGCTTAAGCTTTCACGTACATGACCGTTGTCGAGTAGTTGTTGTACTTGCCGTTGAATCTCCTTGGTTTCTTCGGGATTGACACGGTAGGGAGCTTTGTTTGGAAGTGGTGCTCCGAGGATGAGATCGATTCGATGCTCAATGCCTCGAAGAGGAGGTAGACCCGGAGGTAGCTTATCGGGAAAACATCTTGAAATTCCTGCAAAAGAGATTAAAACACCAAAGGTAGCTCATGAGTGGTGTTAGTTTGTGGTTCTCCATCCTTGCACACGAGGACAAAGTGCGTCACACTCGATGGGTTCTCACACACTTCTCTCATCTCATGTTTGGTGGCTAAATAGTATGAGGTTTTTCTCTAGGCTAAGAGGCGCCAAATTTGGCTTGTGGCTCTCACTCACTTTTGGTGGCTCACTTTCTCACTCTTCTCTCTTTGGTTGGTGGCTTGTTTGTCGGCAATCACTTGACTAGGAGACATGGGTCGAAACATATTCTTTGCCTTTCATCTTGAAGCTATAGTGGTTTGTACGCCCATTGTGGTAGACACCACGGTCGAATTGCCATGGCCGACCAAGGAGGAGGTGGCAAACGGTCATTGGGACCACATCACACTCCAAAGTGTCTTCATATGCACCGATTTTGAAGGATACTTGGACCGTATGCTCAACTCGTATAGTGCCGGAGTCACTTAGCCATTGAACCTTGTATGGTTGCGGATGCTTCTTCTTGACCAATTGGAGCTTGGAGCATAGTTGTTCGCTTGCCAAGTTGTGGCAACTACCTCCATCGATGATGACCTTGACGGATCTCCCATTGATGCCGGCCTTTGTGTGGAAGATGTGGCATCGTTGGTCTTCTTCTTGGTGATGTTGAAGTGTCAAGATTTTGGAAACAACAAGAGCGGGGCTTGTATCTTCATCGCAAAAGACTTGATCATCTTCATCCTCGTTGATGCGCCGGTGCATGGCCACTTGCTCAATAGCGTCCATTTCATCTTCACTCATTGAGTCGTAGGTGCCATCGTCGTTGAGTATCATGGTACGCTTGTTGGTGCATTCATATGACTTGTGGCCTCGGCCGCCGCAAGTAAAACACTTGAAGGAGCTTGTCTTGACGGTCTCATCGGTTGGAGTAGATGATGAAGCACGCTGCTTGGAGTTGCTTGTAGTAGGAGGAGGACGACTTGAACTTGTAGAAGTTTTCTTGTAACTCAACTTGTCGTCGTTGCTTGGAAAAGGCTTGGTTGATGTCGAAGTTGGAGTAGTTGTTGAAGCTTGGTTGTTGGAGAGGCCGTATGTCTTGGATGAGTACTTGGCGTACTTCAAGTCATCTTGCACTTGTCGTTCCGCCTTTGTAGCATGATGCACGAGCTCAATGAGGTTGGAGTAGGGTTGGAAGTCGGCAATCTTCTTGATGGGATGGTTGAGTCCACTCAAGAATCGTGCCATTGTTTGCTCATCATCTTCCTTGACATTGGCTCGAATCATGGCAATCTCCATCTCTTTGTAGTATTCTTCAACACTCTTTGTTCCTTGCTTGAGGAGTTGTAGCTTCTTGATGAGATCACGGTTGTAGTAGGTGGGCACAAAGCGTGCTCTCATGACATCCTTCATTTGAGCCCAGGTGGTGATTGGAGGTTCACCTCTTGCTTGTCGGCGCTCAAGGACTTGTTCCCACCATATGAGCACATAATCTTGGAACTCAAGTGATGCCATAGCGATCTTCTTCTCTTCCTCATAGTTGTGCAAACGAAAAATTTTGTCGACCTTCAATGCCCATGATAGGTATTCTTCGGGATCATTGGTTCCATTAAACTTGGGCATTGTGAACTTGAGCTTGCCATAGCGATGTTCTTCATTGTTTTGAGGTCGATGTTGATGATGACGTTCTTGACGTAGAGGTTGATCATCCTCATGTTGTTCTTGGCGAGGAGGAAGTCCATGATTAACTTGCTCTTGTTGACCTTGAGGTTGAGGATGATCTTGAGGAGCTTGTGGAGGAGCTTGTTGGGCTTGACGTTGCGCACGTTGATGGTAGTTCCTCTCTTGTATTTCTTCTCGAAGTGCTTCCTCTTGATTGCGCCTTTCGCGATTGCGGTTGGCGAGAGCTCGACTTGATGCTTGAAGGGCGCGTTCCGCCTCAAGAGCTTGTCCTTCGCGTTGTTGTTGTTGAAGACGTTGAGCTTCGGCGTCTTGTTGCTCTTGGTGTAGGCGCTTCCGTTCTTGTTCTTGTTGGTGACGAAGACGTTGTCGTTCTTGAGCTTGAGCAAACGCCATTTGGCTCGATTGAGGACGAGGAACTTCTTCATCAACTTGCTCTTGGAGATTCTTGTCGTGTAGCGGGTTGCGAGATGCATGACGTTCTTGACGCGCGGCTCGTCGAAGAATGTTCGATGACGGTGTACTTGTGTCGGAGAAGGAGTCGTCGAGTGGCGACTTGAGTGGCTCCGTCTTGAGTGTGAAGAGGTAGAAGTACGCGGTTCACCAACAAGGCGCGGATCTCGCCCATTCTTGCATCATTCTCTTTCTTGTCTTGCGCCGACTTTGTTGTCGAAGTAATCTCGTACGTTTCTCGAGAGTCGCAAGTCGGTGGAGAGGTTGTCGATCGTTCACTCATTGCTTGTTGCTCTTGATGGAGAGCTCATTGCGCGCCAAAGAGGTGGCTCTTGGTGACGTATGATGACATGTCGTCGTCTTGCTCGATGAAGAGTGGATTTGTAGAAGAACTTGGCCTATCCATCATTTCAAGCAAATTGTGAGTGGTAGAAGGAGAAGAATGAATACCAATGTACCTTTGGCCGAAGTTGAAGATGAATCAAGTTCACTCAAATGCGGACAATGAAATAGCACTATTGGTACCGATCCTTGTCGATTCTCACACCTACACAAGTAAAAGCTTTTGGTGGAGCTTGGTTAGGATGGTGGCACAAAATTGATTGCAATCGTTAGCTTGACTCAAAAATGTTGAAGAAGATTCGCAGATTCGCATATGCAACAAGTAGACCAAGCAAGTAGTGGTACACGGAAACACACACGCAAATAGATGAATGGGATTGTGCAAACCAAAAGTGAGCCAAAATGTGGAATCCACGAAAATGCTCTTGTTGCACAATACTAGAGAGACGCTAGCACCATTGCACAATAGGCGGATACGGAACTTGTGCACAACCTACTAGGCAAAAATGCAACGATCTCTATCCCGCGTATGCTATATGTATGGTGTATCGGTGCAATGATCCAAGATGATCTTATATGACAATCTTAATGTTGTATGATGCTATGCTTGTTGCTTATAAGCTCTTTGCTTATCTTTCATCTTTGCTTAAAAGCTTGAGTGGCTCTTTCTCTTTTGAGCTCTTTTCTTATGCAAACTTGACGAACTAAGATAGCAATTGTGTATGCGATGACAACTTTGTGACACACAAGTTGATTCCGAGATATGCACCTCGATTGTATGTATGATATGGTGTATGCAACTAATGTGCACAAGTCACGTTGCCGGCAATACTCAATGGCTAGTCTCGGTGGGTAAGCAACGCAAAAGATGGTATATGATGGTTATCAATGCAATTGCAAGGTATGACAAAGATGTCGCCGATGTTACCGTCCGTGAGCGAAGATGAGTAGCCGACCAAAATGAGCGTTTGTTGTTGATGTCACATCACGCCTAGATAGCGAAACACAAAAGGACACGGAAATCTCACTCAACTTGTCGAACTCAAATTCGAATGGAAGTACGGAGGTTGTGTCTTGGGGTTTGGCAAGTGGAAATGGTGGTGGATGTGGTGGGGAGGATGTATGGATGTGTGGATGGTGGTGGAGGTGGATGGTGGACTGCAGAACTGCAGTTTCGGCAGAGGAAGCCGGATGATCCGGGCCAGGAGCCGGATGATCCAGGCGAGTCCGGATGATCCGGGACTTGGTCCGGATGATCCGGGCAGGTAAACCACGCACGGGAATGGTTCGGGAAGAACACGGAAATGGGGTGGAATTTGATGATTTCGGGGATTTTGGGTGGATTTCGAGGGGGAGAAGGTGGGGAAACACAAGATCCACGAGTTACACACCGAATCCACGGATCAAAAACAACAAAACATCATCAAAACTAACAAATCACAAAAAATTTTGGGGGTATTTTTGTGGGGATTTTCGGGTTTTTAGGACGAAAACAACAAAATCAAGCTAGAAATCACGAGGTAGGGGCTCCAAAAACGTGATCAACGTGGCTCATGATACCATATGATGTAGGGTGGAACCCTAATTCGTCGATCTTTCACGTTTGGAGGGGATCCTACGGAGGAGAACACGAGGAACACGCGGAAGCACGAGAGGAAATCACGGGGAAGAACGAGAGAGACACTCAACCGACAAGAGATCAATCACACAAGGTCTAGATAATCGAAGCACGAGTGATACATGGTCCAAAATCAACGAAGGAAAGATACAAAGGTAGCCGTTCTTCTCCCGGAGGAGGTCTTGAATCCACGAGGGGATCTTCCCGTATAGGGGTCTTGAATCCGATGGATCTTCTCCTAGACGGAGGTCCTGATCTCCGTGGAGAAGTACCGGTGGATGAGCAAAGGCTCTCACACACAAGTATGAGCTAATCCAATGCTAAGTCTCAAAGTGAGGAGAGGGGGTCCTATATAGAGAGTCTGGGGCGAAGGGGTACATGGGCTCAGCCCAACACGCGCAAGACAAAGGCGCTGGCGGATGATCCGGACGAGGGTCCGGATGATCCGGACTGTCCGGATGATCCGGTGGAGTCCCGGATGAGCCGGAGGGTCGGCTGGGCGGCGACGGGCCGGATGTCCGCTGGGGTCCGGACGTCCGGCGGGTCCGGATGATCCGGCTGGTCCGGATGATCCGGCTTCAGCTGAGGTTCTGCTGCCTTGATGGAGTTAGCGGATCGTCCGACCGGGTCCGGATCGTCCGGCTCTGTCTGGATCGTCCGGGCCTCTGTCCGGATCGTCCGGCCTCCCTGGTACTTGTGGCTTTCTCCTCTCCGTCTTCACGCATGTCTTCTGCTTCCGATTCTCCTTGCTTCCCAGCTTCTTCATTGTCGACTCCTTGGTGCCTGAGTATGCATAGAGTTTCCGTTTGAGGTAGTAACCATGTCTCATATGAATCGAAGGATAGTTGTGAGAGGAGTGATGTCACCTCGGTCTCAAGAGCTCTTGCACGTGCTCGAGTCATCGGTCCTTGTGGTGTTGTAGGTGTTGATGTAGAGTCCATGGGGATGATGGAAGGATGCTCCGCATCATGGCTACTACCTCATGCATGGACCTTGCGTACACTCAGGTACAACCAAGATGACCATGGAGAATCCAAGGACCAAGGCCAAGCATGGAAGAGGAGAAGGAAGAAGAAGAATGGAGCAAGACTGGAGTTGCCCGGATCATCCGGACACCCAGCCGGATCATCCGGGCCCAGCCGGATCATCCGGACCCTCCCCCGGATCGTCCGGTTAAATGCACCAAGGCACCGAAAACTTCTGCTGGCCGGATCATCCGAACTCCAGCGGATCATCCGGACCCCGACGCCCGGATCATCCGGGACCCCGTCCGGATCATCCAGCCTTGCCTGCGCGCGTGACTTGGGCCGAGGCCCGTGTACCCCTTCGCCCCTCACTTACCCCTTCGTGGCTTAGCACTATAAATAGACCTCCTCCTCCCCACTTTGAGGGTTAGCGTTGGTTTAGCTCATGTTAGAGATAGAGCTACGCTCATCTATCGGATCTCCTCCTCGTGAGAGACCTCGGCCTCTTCGGAGAAGATCCTCTCGGATACAAGACCCCTTTACGGGAAGATCCAATCGTGGATTCAAGGCCTCCTCTTGGAGATGAACGGTTCCTTTGTACCCTTACCCTAGTTGACTGTGTATCTTGTGGATCTCATGTGTGTATGTTGATCTAGCACTTGTGTGATCGATTCCTTGTTGGTTGAGTGATTCTCTCTCGTTTTCCCCATGTTTCCCTTTGTGCTTCCACGTGTTATTCGTGTTTCCTCCGTAGGATCCCCTCCAAACGTGAAAGATCGACGAATTAGGGTTCCACCCTACATCAGAGTACCCTCAAATTCAGCCTTAAGTAGGACTTTTTGGCCGTGAAAGTCAAAGAACATCATTCGTCGTTGTTTTTCACACAAGTTTCTGAACCCATTGGCACTTCCTTTTGAAGGAAATTCGAGAGATAATGTTGCTTATAGACATTAGCCCCCCTGGTAGGGACAAACGTACCTTTCTGCAGATGCTCTATGATCCGGGCAATCTCATTTGGCCGTAAATTGAAGGAAATCCAGCGGCTATATGCCTTATTCTCCTTGTTTTTGCCGGATGGCATGTTGTAACTCAGGCGAGTGACAGCCAAGAACAAAAGGGCATTCCTGGCATCGGTCAATATATATGTCGAAACGATATTTCCACTATAGAGGACAAGAAATTTTGGGGCAGTCAGGCAAAAAGCGCATGAGAAAATGAAGTACTTTCAAGGACTGCCATAGATTGGACAAACGTTCACTAAAACGGTCATAATTTTTTCATTCGGAGTCTGTGTCGGACCCATAAGTACTCAAACTGCTCGCGGCAAGTGCGTGAAAACAAAAAATACTCCCCGCTTGCGCCAGGAGGCCCGGAGTACCCTCAAATTTAGCCTTAAGCAGGACTATTTGGCCCTGAAAGTCAAACAACATCATTCGTTGCTGTTTTTCAGACATGTTTCTGAACCCATTGGCACTTCCTTTTGAAGGAAATTCGTGAGATTATGTTGCTTATAGACATTAGCCCCCCTGGTAGGGACAAACGTACCTTTCTGCAGATGCTCTATGATCCGGGCAATCTCATTTGGCCGTAAATTGAAGAAAATCTAGCGGCTATATGCCTTATTCTCCTTGTTTTCGCCAGATGGCATGCTGTAACTCGTGCGCGTGAAAGCAAAGAACAAAAGGGCATTAATGGCATCGGTCAATATATATGTGGAAACGATATTTCCACTATAGAGGACAAGATATTTTGGGGCAGTCAGGCAAAAAGCGCACAAGAAAATGAAGTACTTTCAAGGACTGCCATAGATTGGACAGATGTTCACTAAAACGGTCATAATTTTGTCATTCAGAGTCCGTGTCGGACCCATAAGTACTCAAACTGCTCGCGGCGAGCGTGTGAATCCAAAGAAATACTCCCCGCTTGCGCCAGGAGGCCTGGAGTACCCTCAAATTCAGCCTTAAGCAGGAATTTTTGGCCCTGAAAGTCAAAGAACATCATTCGTCGCTGTTTTTCAGACAGGTTTCTGAACCCATTGGCACTTCCTTTTGATGGAAATTCGAGAGATTATGTTGCTTATAGACATTAGCCCCCCTGGTAGGGACAAACATACCTTTCTGCAGATGCTCTATGAGCCTGGCAATCTCATTTGGCCGTAAACTGAAGAAACTCCAGCGGCTATAAGCCTTATTCTCCTTGTTTTTGCCGGATGGCTTGTTGTAACTCATGCGCGTGACAGCCAAGAACAAAAGGGCATTCCTGGCATCGGTCAATATATATGTGGAAACGATATTTCCACTATAGAGGACAAGAAATTTTAAAGGTCAGCAAAAAGCGCATGAGAAAATGAAGTACTTTCAAGGACTGCCATAGATATGACAGATGCTCACTAAAACGGTCATAATTTTGTCGTTCGGAGTCCATGTCGGTCCCATATGTACTCAAAATGCTCGTGGCAAGTGCGCGAATCCAAAAAATACTCCCCGCTTGCGCTAGGAGGCCCGGAGTACCCTCAAATTCAGCCTTAAGTAGGACTTTTTGGCCCTGAAAGTCAAAGAATATCATTCGTTGCTGTTTTTCAGACCGGTTTCTGAACACATTGGCACTTCCTTTTGAAGGAAATTCGTGAGATTATGTTGCTTATAGAAATTAGCCCCCGTGGTAGGAACAAACGTACCTTTCTGCAGATGCTCTATGATCCGGGCAATCTCATTTGGCCGTAAATTGAAAAAAATCCAGCGGCTATATGCCTTATTCTCCTCGTTTTTGCCGGATGGCATGGTGTAACTCATGCACATGAAAGCCTAGAACAAAAGGGCATTCCTGGCATCGGTCAATATATATGTGGAAACGATATTTCCACTATAGTAGACAAGAAATTTTGGGGCAGTCAGGCAAAAAGCGCACGAGAAAATGAAGTACTTTCAAGGACTGCCATAGATTGGACAGATGTTCACTAAAACGGTCATAATTTTGTCATTCGGAGTCCGTGTCGGACCCATAAGTACTCAAACTGCTCGCGGCGCGCGTGCAAATCCAAAAAAATACTCCCCGCTTGTGCTAGAAGGTCCAGAGTACCTCAAATTCAGCCTTAAGCGGGAGTTTTTGGCCCTGAAAGTCAAAGAACATCATTCGTCGTTGTTTTTCAGACAGGTTTCTGAACCCATTGGCACTTTCTTTTGATGGAAATTCGAGAGATTATGTTGCTTATAGACATTAGGCGCCTTGGTTGGGACAAACGTACCTTTCTGCAGATGCTCTATGATCCGGGCAATCTCATTTGGCTGTAAGTTGAAGAAAATCCAGTGGCTATATGCCTTATTCTCCTTGTTTTTGCCGGATGGCATGTTGTAACTCATGCACGTGACAACCAAGAACAAAAGGGCATTCCTGGCATCGGTCAATATATATGTGGAAACGATATTTCCACTATAGAGGACAAGAAATTTTGGGGCAGTCCGGCAAAAAGCGCATGAGAAAATGAAGTAATTTCAAGGATTGCCATAGATTGGACAGATGTTCACTATAACGGTCATAATTTTATCACTCGGTGTCCGTGTCGGACCCATAAGTACTCAAACTGCTCGCGGCGAGTGCGTGAATCCAAAAAATACTCCCCGGTTGCGCCAGGAGGCCTGGAGTACCCTCAAATTCAGCCTTAAGTAGGACTTTTTGGCCCTGAAAGTCAAAGAACATCATTCGTTGCTGTTTTTCAGACAAGTTTCTGAACCCATTGGCCCTTCCTTTTGAAGGAAATTCGTGAGATTATGTTGCTTATAGACATTATGATGCGGAGCATCCTTCCATCATCCCCAAGGACTCTACATCAACACATCCAACCCCACAAGGACCTATGACTCGAGCACGTGCAAGAGCTCTCGAAACCGAGGTGACATCACTCCTATCACAACTCTCCTTCGATTCACATGAGACATGGTTACTACCTCAAACGAAAACTCTATGCATACTCAGGCACCAAGGAGTCAACCATGAACAGGCTAGGAAGCGAGGAGAACCGGAAGCGGAAGACATGCATGAAGACGGAGAGAAGAAAGCAACAAGGACCAGAGAGGCCGGACGATCCGGACGAAGGCCCGGACGATCCGGACAGAGCCCGGATGATCCGGACCCCGGTCCGGACGATCCGGCTAAAACGACCGAAGGCAATAGAAGCTCTCCCCCTGATAGAGGCGGGGTGTCCCGATCTTTCGATGAGATGATAACTATCGATTTGGTGGAGACGACTTTGACGATCCGACTACAAACGTGCACGACGTTGTGCCTTAGCAATCACTAAACCAACTCCGAGAGGTTATTGACCACGCCGGAGCACAATCAACCTGACCACGAAGGTCTATTCCTGCAAGCAATCGAAGAACAAGCAAGAATATGATAAAAGCAATCTGAATATTGCGAGTATGTATGAAGTATTGATAAAGATGGGGATCCGTAAGCGGTCTTGGTCTGGTCGTTGGACACAAACGAAGTACACGAAGTTGCAATGGCTAACTTTTAACTAAACAAATCCCCAGGAAAAAGCTACTAGATGGATCTACTTATATAGGAGCAAGGGGTGGCGGCCAAGGAGGTGGGAGAACGTCCCAAGGCAGCCTAAAACTAACCCTAGGTCGTACAAGGCCAATGGGCCCAAGTGGAGGTGACGTAACACCTTCGGACTTGTAGTTTGACTCGGATTCTGGTGCAGCGTCAGATTGTTTCGTCCATAACTCAACGCTCCGAACGGCTTTTAAGGTGATTCCAACTGTGCTGGAAAGAGCATGAAATCTACTTTCCAACAAAAAAAGAATCACCCAATTCGGGGTTCGTATGAAAAAGTTGTTGACGTTTTGAGTCAGGTATGTCTGTGCAGTCCGAATCTGAATCCAGAACGTGAGAGACTTGGACTCTATCTTCTCTTGGCCCAAAAATGACGTGAGAAGACTTTTTGAACAGCACCTAAACTTCTCCTTTTCCCTTATCTTCATATGTGGATTGTACAAATGTCCCATACACCTGCAATTAGACAAAACACAAAAGTATGTGAAGTATTTTGTTCGGATAACATAAATATATTATTGAATAGTTTGCACTAGAAATCACCTGACAAATATGCATGTTTGCAATATTTTTGGTCTTATACAAGGTAGTCATGTCCTCATCATCCTCCCCTTTTTGAAAATAAAGCCGTCCTCGGCGTTGCTTAATCTGAAATGTGGCTAACAAAAGAGACAAGGTGTACATGTTGTATATGTATACGCCATCCATTTTATTTCCTTGATTTTTGCATATATGACACATGAATAGATGAGTAACTTGCATAGTTCATAAAATCTAAAGCCAACAAATTAGCACAAGAACTGGAAGGCATGAAAATATTGCAACTCAGTTTATGATATAGGTGAAGCTCTTATTTATTTCAAAAGATTGACAATGTTCATCATTAAACCATCCCAACATTGGTGAATAAACCTTATTTGATTCAAATTTACATGCTACAACATGCTTAGATAAGCAAACATGCAATGAGTCATTCGACACAGAATCATCACCAAGATTAGAGGTCATATCAAAATGATTAAACATTGATTCTTTTGCATCAACAGTTAATTCAATGGGTGCACTCAAAATTGTTGGTATTTCAATTGTTTGATCACATGACGCATTCATGACAGTATCAAGATTCTCTAAAATAGGTGTTGTGCTCAAATCACCCGGTAACTCAACACATGATGCATTCAAGTTAACTAGGGATGCATCATTCTCATGTGAAGTCATATCATCAATACCTTTATTGTTACCTTGTCGCAAAGACGTAGCTGATGTAGTTACAGATGTAGACAATGCACCATACTCTTGAGATGATGTCGCGCTCCGAGGTGGGGCTGCTCTAGTAGGTGCAACGGTGGAGGAACCAACCGGCGGTGGTGAGCATGAACTGGAATTGTAGTTGTTGTAGTCACCCAATGCATCCTCCTGTAACTGTCTCTCAAAGGTACAAGCACGAACATACATACCAGTAATGCAACGAGGAATATACTGAAATCTTGCTCTGAATATCATGGTTCAAACCACCAAAAATCTATTCATTGTATCATCCTTAGATTCTTCTATGTCACAATGATGTATATAAGATTTAACTCTTTGTAGTAAGCATGAACAGTGTTGTTGCCTTGTTTAAATTGTTCAAATTTGCGAAGCAATTCACGGCGATAGTAAGGAGGGAAAAAATGTTGTCTCATTACATATTTCAAATCTTTCCAAGTTGTGGGTTGGTTATCAATATTTTTCTTACAATGCACACTCCACCAAACTGAAGCAAAACCAGTAAATGCTCTAGTGGCAGCTCGTACTCGCTCAAGTTCAGAAAAGTCATGGTTACTAAAAACTTGTTCTACTTCAAACTCCCAAGCTAGATAAATAGCAGGATTAAATCTACCCTCAAATGACGGTAAAGAGATAACCTGGCCATGTGCTTGTGTGTGTTGTTCCAACTCTCGTGATGGTGAAGATGTGTTCAATCGTCCAAGAACTTCTATCTCCGGACCTGTCATGATTAGTAGAAACAAGAAACAAAATTCCAGAATAATGTTCCTATGAACTACTAGGATATGGTTGTAAAGTGCTCACAAGAAAGCAAATATCAATATCTTACAAGTTCTTACCATGCGGCAGGTGGTGACAGCAACCAGCGATGTCAAATAACTCAAGATTGTGTAAAGCGATTGCCGGGAGCGTCGATACACGTGTAGAAATATGTGGAGCTGGGTTGGCTATATATGGTAGCAAAAGATTAGCAATAATCAATTCAGAGATGCAATGTTGAATAAACGCTCAACGATGGTACCGTGCTGGTCCTAGGCTAGACCGACTAGAGACGCGAGCCTAGAACACTAATGAGGTCACGGCGTAGCACAACTAGCATCAATGAAGGATACTAAGTAGCTCTTGACAGCAAGATATAAGTGAAGATCACAACGGTAGTGAAGATAATGATGAAAACAACTACCAAGCAGGACATACAACAACTCTCTCTCAACTTTCCTCTTGAAAAGTTTGAGCCAATTTTCTGATAAATTCTTTCAAAGAATGCTACTAACTCAAGCTTTCCAATGCAAAAAGAATCACTCAATTCCGAGTTGATATGAGGAGTCAAAGAATTCTAAAACTGGCCTGAAAAATTGGAACAAGCTGTGTTCACGAACTTCAGAGGGCAAAAAGACCTATTTAGAAGCCGATTTTGAGGTGTCAAATATTGAACAAGCTTCTGCAACTATTTAGATGCGGCTCGTCTCTAGCTTCAATTTGAGTACTCACGGAGCCAAAACGGACTTCAGATGAGGAAGATACACCTGTTTTACTGAACAGTGCAAAACGGATTCTAATCCGAATTCAGGTACGAGATTGATTCTAGATAGATCCGATTTTTTCCTCTCTCTTTTTTCTCACAATTTTTTCTTTTCTTCTCTCTTTTTTTTCCTTTCCTTTTTTCTCTTTTTTTCTCTTTTTTTCTCCTCTTCCAATACAAACTAGATAAGATGCAGATTGGATCAGGCAAAGATGTGAATGACCTCAACTATGATTATGACAATGAACAGCGCAGTAGCACGTGGTGGAAATTAATAGATGGGATGGTGGACAGCGGAAGGGATAATGATGCAGCAGCGGCGTGACTAATGTGAACAGAACTCAAACTCTAAAGGAACTAGACACTAAGACCAGCAACCCACACGACGATGCAACCGATAATTCAACTATGCAAGCAACGAATAGAAAATTGCAAAGGCTCGGACTGGCTTGGATAAAGGATGAACAGATCTAACTTTTTTGTGGCTTTTTCATGGACTATAGGTATGAATGACAGATGCGATCTAAACTATGAAAAACTGTAAAATCTCACCGAGCAACCTGAAAACTGATACCACTTGATAGAGGCGGGTGTCCCGATCTTTCGATGAGATGATAACTATCGATTTGGTGGAGACGACTTTGACGATCCGACTACAAACGTGCACGACGTTGCGCCTTAGCAATCGCTAAACCAACTCCGAGAGGTTATTGACCACGCCGAGCACAATCAACCTGACCACGAAGGTCTATTCCTGCAAGCAATCAAGAACAAGCAAGAATATGATAAAACAATCTGAATATTGCAGTATGTATGAAGTATTGATAAAGATGGGGATCCGTAAGCGGTCTTGGTCTGGTCGTTGGACACAAACGAAGTACGAAGTTGCAATGGCTAACTTTAACTAAACAAATCCCCAGGAAAAAGCTACTAGATGGATCTACTTATATAGGAGCAAGGGGTGGCGGCCAAGGAGGTGGGAGAACGTCCCAAGGCAGCCTAAAACTAACCCTAGGTCGTACAAGGCCAATGGGCCCAAGTGGAGGTGACGTAACACCTTTGGACTTGTAGTTTGACTCGGATTCTGGTGCAGCGTCAGATTGTTTCGTCCATAACTCAACGCTCCGGACGGCTTTTAAGGTGATTCCAACTGTGCTGGAAAGAGCATGAAATCTACTTTCCAACAAAAAAAGAATCACCCAATTCGGAGTTCGTATGAAAAAGTTGTTGATGTTTTGAGTCAGGTATGTCTGTGCAGTCCGAATCTGAATCCAGAACGTGAGAGACTTGGACTCTATCTTCTCTTGGCCCAAAAATGACGTGAGAAGACTTTTTGAACAGCACCTAAACTTCTCCTTTTCCCTTATCTTCATATGTGGATTGTACAAATGTCCCATACACCTGCAATTAGACAAAACACAAAAGTATGTGAAGTATTTTTGTTCTGGATAACATAAATATATTATTGAATAGTTTGCACTAGAAATCACCTGACAAATATGCATGTATGCAATATTTTTGGTCTTATACAAGGTAGTCATGTCCTCATCACCCCCGAAGCCGGACCATCCGGGTCTCGTCCCGGATCATCCGGACCCCGCCCGGACGTCCGGACCACCAGTCGGACATCCGGCCCTGCGCGACCACCAGCCCACCCTCCGGCTCATCCGGGTCCCCGCCCGGATCATCCGGCCAGCGCCTGTGTGCGTGTGTTGGGCTGAGCCCATGTACCCCTTCGCCCCAAACTCTATATATAGGACCCCTCTCCTCACTTTGAGACTTAGCATTGGATTAGCTCATATTTGTGTGAGAGCCTTTGCTCATCCACTCGGTTACTTCTCCTCGGAGATCGGGACCTCCGCCTAGGAGAAGATCCTCAGCGGATTCAAGACCCCTATCTAGGGAAGAACATCAAGGCCTCCTTTTGGAGATGAACCGTTCCTTTGTATCCTTACCCTAGTTGACTATGTATCTTGTGGATCTCATGTGTGTATGTTGATCTAGCACTTGTGTGATCGATTCCTTGTTGGTTGAGTGATTCTCTCGCTTTTGATAGAGGCAAAGGTGTCCCGCCTTTCGATGAGATGGTGGATTTCGCTTTGGTGGAAGTCGACTTTGACGATCCGACTACGAAGCGTGCGAGGACGCCGCGCCTATAGCAATCGCTAAACCAACTCCGAGAGGTTATTGACCACGCCGGACCACGATCAACCTGACCACGAGGGTCTATTTCCTGCGAGCAATCGAAGAACAAGCAAGAAACTGAGATTGCAATCTGGATATTGCGAATATAAGATGAAAGCTTTATTAATCAAGGTGGGGTTCTGTGACGCCTTTGTCTGGTCGTTGAACACAAACGAAGTATGCGAAGTTGCAGCTATGGCGAACTTTTGATCTAAACAAAACCCAAAGTCTAAGCGGTGCCCTAAGGGCTGTATATATGGAGGAAGAGGGGGAGAATTTCGTGGCCCTTGGTGGAGGGGTCCAAAACTAACCCTATCTCTTGTTTCCCCACACATACGGACTCTAAAAATAGCCTATACTAATGTATTTCGAAATTACATGGGCCTGGCCCAATAATAAGGTGACGAGCACCTAGAATAGCCTCTGGACGAAATTTATGAAGTGGCATCTTGTATATTTCGTCCAAGGCTTCATGCACTCATTATGGTGGCTTCAAAGTCCTGAAATCATCACTTGTAACTCCATTCTTGTCCTCCTTAGCATGCCATCATCTCCATGCTTGTTCTTGCTCCAATGTTCTTCCTTCTCCAAGCTAGGCCCTTCATTTGTAAGCAAAACAAATGTATCCAATTTAGGCAGCATCATATTCTCATGAACATTAGAATCATTACCAAGAAACGAAAGTACCGTAATTTAGTTGGCGTCTTGTGAGCTCTAGTAATTGGTCCAAGATGTATAGCAGGGGGCTGTGGGTGTAACAATGGTATTGATGTCCTCATCATCCTCCCTTCTTGAAATGAAGTCGTCCTCGACGGAAGTTCATCTTCCTCACCCAAATATGACTTCAAATCTGCAATGTTAAAAGTGGACTAACCCCAAAATCTGCAGGCAGCTCAAGTTTATATGCATTATCATTTACTTTCTCCAACACCTTAAAGGAACCAGCAGCACGTGGCATTAGCTTTGATTTGCGCAACTCAGAAATCTATCCTTACGCAAATGTAACCAAACAAGATCTCCGGTGCAAACACAACATGTTTTCTACCCTTATCTCCAGCAAGTTTATATTTAGCATTCATACGCTCAATGTTTTCCTTAGTTAACTCATGCATTTTTAAAATCAATTCAGCACGTTCTTTAGCATCAAAATTAACCTTCTCCAAGATGGAAGAGGCAACAAATCAATAGGTGCACGAGGTAGGAAACCATACACAACTTCAAAAGGGCACATCTTAGTAGTAGAATGCAATGAACGATTATAAGCAAATTCAATATGAGGCAAGCATTCCTCCCACATTTTCTTATTTTTCTTTAGAACAGCCCTAAGCATAGTAGACAATGTTCTATTGACTACTTCAGTTTGTCCATCAGTTTGGGGGTGACAAGTAGTACTAAAAGCAGTTTAGTCCCCAACTTAGCCCATAAACATCTCCAAAAGTGGCTAAGAAATTTAGTATCACGATCTGAAACAATAGTATTTGGCACACCATGCAAGCGAATAATTTCACGAAAGAACAAATCAGCAACATTGACAAAGATCATCGCTTTTGTGACATGGTATAAAGTGTGCCATTTTCGAGAATCTATCCACGACAACAAATATGCTATCCTCCCTTCTTTGTTCTAGGTAAACCTAAAACAAAGTCCATAGATATATCCTCCCAAGGAACACTAGGTACAGTGCAAAGGCATATATAAACCATGAGGATTGAGTCGTGACTTAGCTTTTTGACATGTAGTGCAGCGAGCAATAAAACGCCAACATCCCGTCTCATCTTTGGCCAAAAGAAATGTGTAGCAAGTACGCCCTCCGCCTTCTTCACGCCAAAGTGTCCCATTAGTCCTCCTCCATGCGCCTCCTGCAACAACAAAAGACGAACGGAGCTAGCTGGAATGCATAGCTTGTTAGCACGAACACAAATCCATCATTAACGACAAACTTGTTCCATGTTCTTCCTTCTTTACAATTCTGCAATACATCTTTAAAATCAGCATCATGCACATATTGATCTTTGATGGTCTCCAAACCAAATATTTTGAAGTCAAGTTGTGAAAGCATAGTATAGCGACGAGACAATGCATCAAGAATAACATTTTCTTTACCCTTCTTGTGTTTAATGACATAAGGAAAGTCTCAATGAATTCAACCCATTTAGCATGTCTACGATTCAGTTTAGCTTGACTTTTAATATGTTTCAAAGATTCATGATCGTAATGTATAACAAATTCTTTGGACCATAAATAATGTTGCCATGTTTCTAAAGTCCTAACAAGAGCATATAATTCTTTATCATAAGTAGAATAATTCAGACTAGGCCCACTCAATTTTTCGTAAAAGTATGCAACAGGTTTACCATCTTGTAATAACACACCTCCTAATCCAATTCCACTAGCATCACATTCAAGCTCAAAAGTCTTATTAAAATCAGGAAGTTGGAGTAAAGGAGCATGTGTCAACTTATCTTTCAACACCGTGAAGGCTTCTTCCTGTATGGTACCCCAAACAAAAGGCACATCCTTCTTTGTAAGCTCGTTGAGAGGTGCAGCAATGGTGCTGAAATCTCTCACAAAACGCCTATAGAAACCAGCGAGGCCAAGGAAACTCCTCACTTGTGTGACCGCTTTGGGCTGCGGCCAACTCTCAATAGCTTCAATCTTGGCTTTATCAACTTCAATTCCTGTGGAGTAACAACATAGCCAAGAAAAGATACTCGGTCGGTGCAAAAGGTGCACTTCCCAAGGATACCAAACAAACGTGCATCACGTAGAGCATTAAAAACAGCACGTAAATGTTCCAAATGTTCTTCCAAAGATTTGTATAAATCAGTATATCATCAAAATAGACTACCACAAATCGTCCAACGAAAGCACGTAAAACTTCGTTCATTAATCTCATGAAAGTACTAGGTGCATTAGTTAACCCAAAAGGCATGACTAACCACTCATATAATTCAAACTTAGTTTTAAATGCAGTTTTCCATTCATCTCCCAATTTCATACGAATTTGATGGTATCCACTACGCAAATCAACTTTGGAGAATATTGTAGAGCCACTCAATTCATCAAGCATATCATCTAGCCTAGGAATAGGGTGACGATAACGAATAGTAATATTATTGATGCCTCTACAATCAACACACATACGTGACGTACCATCCTTTTTCGCACTAGAATAATAGGAACAAAGACAAGGACTAAGGGATTCGCGATATAACCTTTGTCGAGCAGCTCCTGTGCTTGACGATAATCTCCTTCGCCTCCTCGGATTGGTACGGTATGGTGCACGGTTGGGTAATGATGCACCGAATTAAGTCAATTTGATGCTCAATCCCTCGAATAGGTGGTAATCCGGTGGCACGTCTTGTGGAAAGACGTCGTGAACTCCCGCAAAATGTTAGTGACAGCAGGGGGCAAAGAGGAAGGCACGTCCTCGAATGAAAATAATGCCTCTTTGCACACAATAGCATAGCAAATAGATTTGCTAAAATCTAGCTCATCAATATCAGATTTGGTGGCAAGTAAACATGCACTTTTCAATTTAATTTCAGAAGCAACAGAGATGTTTTATTATTAGGCTTCATGTGTTGCTCAAATTCTTTTGCCACAATCTGATTTTCACTCTTATTTTCTCCTGTTTTGCTTTATTAGCTCTATTAATATCATCTTTCAAAATGGACTCAGAGTCATAGGAAGCAAAGTAATATTTTATCCTTATGAACAAGAGTATACTGATTGTTTCTACTATGGTGTACAAATTTTTATCAAATTGCCATGGTCTACCAAGTAACAAGGAACATGCTTGCATAGGTACCACATCACAATCAACATAATCAGCATATGTAGAGATACTAAAATGCACACGAACAGTACGTGTTACCTTCACCTTGCCGCTGTTGTTGAACATTGGATGTAGTAAGGATGTGGATGTGGTCTTGTGGTGAGAGATAGCTTCTCCACCATCCCCATGCTAGCCAAGTTGTTGCAGCTCCCTCCATCTATGATGACGCGAATAGAACGTTCCTTCACAACTCCCTTTGTATGGAACAAATTATGCCTCTGATTTTGCTCAGCTTGTGTAACCTGCACACTCAAAACATGTTGAGCAACTAAACATTCATACCTGCTGTCAAGATCTTCACAGCCATGTATTGTGTCTCATGATCGAAATCATCTCCACCGTGTTCCTCATGTGTAATAAGAGCCAAAGTCTCCTCATCATAGTCACTAGCGGACTCATACCCACCATCCTCAAGAGCAATCATCACACGCTGAGATTTGCATTCTCTCAAAAATGTCCTCTTCCCTTACAACGACGACAAATAATATCACTTGTGTGCCTGTTGACGCCATGGAAGAAGAAGAGCTCTGTGCAGGCCCCAGGTGTGCTCTTGGCGATAGTGGTGGTTGTGCCTCGCTTTCTTGTATCACGGTTGGAGGTGGCACTGAAGGAGGTGATGGTGCGGTGGAAGTAGATGATGCACGTGGTGTCCATGATGAAGGTCGACCTGCAGAAAAGTTAGTGCGGCGCAAATGCACTCGATCCTGACTTCACGCTCAGCTTTACAAGCAAGATGGAATAAACGAGTGATATTATTATAATCCTTATAGTCTAGAATGGTCTGAATCTCTATTTAATCCACCCGAAAACGTGCAAGCATAGCTTCATTCTCCTCAACAATACCACATCTAATCAAGCCAGTTTGTAATTCCCGATAATATTCTTCTACAGAGTTTTTTCCTTGTCTTAAGCGCTGCAATTTTTGAAGTAATTCACGTTGATAATATGGTGGAACCCAACGAGTACGCATAGCAGTTTTCAAAGCAGCCCAAGTAGCTGGAACAGGATATAATCTACAATGTTCGACCACCAAACACATGCAAAGCTAGTGAAAGCACAAACAGCAGCAGAACACGCCTCTCCTCGGGATATTGTAAACATGTAAATCGTTGTTCAGTTTCTAACTCCCAAGTAAGATATATATCAGGAACATATCTACCCTCAAATGGTGGAATATTCAATTTCAGTTTAGGGAGATGCTCATGATCTCGTACCTGAGGGGGAGCCCTAATATTGTCATTATTTGCATGTGGACGACCTGGTGGTTGTGGTGCTGGTGGTTGCACGTAGTTCGATGTTGATCAACCTCATCCTCATAATCGTCCACATACTCATCATCCTCCTCGATACCACCAGCAGCAGATAGCAGAGCCAAAGAAGCACCAACAGCAGAGAGCAGCGGCACCAGAATTTTGTCCTGGCTCAATAGGAACACGCTGAGCTCGTCCATACTGATTCGGAAGGGGTGTAGTTGTTGTCGTTCAGAGGTGCGATAGGTGCAGCCGGTGTGGTTGTGGAAAAGCAGCGAGCAATTCATCAAACTTGCTATCAAGCTTTGTTTCAAACGTCTTCTCAATGCCATCTATCTTCTCCATGGCCTCGTCAAATCTGTTTAGCACGTCTTGCACCTGTCCAATCATCATTTGCTGAAACTTATCATGTAGTTGTTTGTTAAATCGGGTTCTCCCAATCAGTCTCATCGGCTTGTGATCCTGCCATGGTTAGCAGCAATAGAAACACACAAGAATATGATCCTCTGAGACTACTAGGAAGTGGTGGTGGTGGTGTGGTGGACAATCACAAATCCGTCAGCAAATCTCAAGTTCTTACCAGTTCTTACCCAGCAGAAAGGGTGATCGGCAACCGTTGTAGTCAAAACTCTCAAAGCTTGGCTATAGCGATTACCGGGAGAATCAAGCGCACGACGTAGATGTATGTGGAGCTAGGAAGGCTTATAATATGGTAGCAAAAAGGTCAACAATAATCAATTCAGAGATGCAAAGTTGAATAAACGCTCAACGACGGTATTGTGCTGGTCCTAGGCTAGACCGTGCTAGAGACGCGAGCCTAGAACACTAACAAAATCACGGCGCTGCACGTAAACAAGGGAGGAGCACACTGAATTTTTTTTTCGCTCTTTTTTTTGCGCTGCTTTTTTTTTGCGAAAAATCACTATAATGGCGAGTGTCTCAAAACTCTTCCCAGGTCAAACTGATAGGATGGGCACGAAATTTTTCGACCAATTTTTTTTTTTGCGATTGCTGGACCCAAAAAGCTGAAACGGGTCAAAAACACTTTCTATAACGGCGATCGTCTCAATACGCTTAGAAACACCTAAAATAGGATAGCGAGAAAATTTTTTGTCCGTGCGTTTTGGAAAATTTTGGGCCTAAGCGGAGGGTGGTTTCCGGACTCTTTTTTTGGATACCAACCTCTTCTACAGACGGACAAAAGATTGCTGGAATCCAAACCTACTCGAGACAAGGAAACACGAATCGGAAATTAGATGGATCCCGAAAACAAATCTAATATGCAAGGAACTCGGATTGGTGGTATATGGCAGCGGTGGTGGTATATGGATACGGATTCAAAGCGGTGGCGGATAAGCGGTGGTGGTAGATGGCAGGGCGATGATAACGGTGTGGCGGCGGCGTGACAACTTATGACCAGAACTCGAAACTCTAAAGACTAGACTCTAAGACCAGCAACTAGACACGCGGCGATGCAACCGCAAATTCAACAACGCAAATACTGAAAAAGATTATGCAAAGGCTCGATTGGTTCGGATATGATGACCTAACCCTAATTTTTTGGCTTTTTCGTGGACTGTAGGTATGAAGAACAGACTCGATCTAAACTACTAAAACTGTAAAATCTCACCGAGCAACCTGGAAATCTGATACCACTTGATAGAGGCAAAGGTGTCCCGTCTTTCGATGAGATGGTGGATTTCGCTTTGGTGGAAGTCGACTTTGACGATCCGACTACGAGTGTGCGAGGACGTCGCGCCTTAGCAATCGCTAAACCAACTCCGAGAGGTTATTGACCACGCCGGAGCACGATCAACCTGACCACGAGGGTCTATTTCCTGTGAGCAATCGAAGAACAAGCAAGAAACTGAGATTGCAATCTGGATATTGCGAATATAAGATGAAAGCTTTATTAATCAAGGTGGGGTTACAGGACGCTTTGTCCAGTCGTTCAACACAAACGAACTATGCGAAGTTGCAGCTATGGCGAACTTTTGATCTAAACAAAACCCAAAGTCTAAACGGTGCCCTAAGGGCTGTATATATGGAGGAAGAGGGGGAGAATTTCGTGGCCCTTGGTGGAGGGGTCCAAACTAACCCTATCTCTTGTTTCCCCACACATACGGACTCTAAAATAGCCTATACTAATGTATTTCGAAATTACATGGGCCTGGCCCAATAATAAGGTGACACAGCACCTAGAATAGCCTCTGGACGAAATTTATGAAGTGGCATCTTGTATATTTCGTCCAAGGCTTCATGCACTCATTATGGTGGCTTCAAAGTCCTGAAATCATCACTTGTAACTCCATTCTTGTCCCCTTGCGCATGCCATCATCTCCATGCTTGTTCTTGCTCCAATGTTCATCCTTCTCCAAGCTAGGCCCTTCATTTGTAAGCAAAACAAATGTATCCAATTTAGGCAGCATCATATTCTCATGAACATTAGAATCATTACCAAGAAACGAAAGTACACGGTAATTTAGTTGGCGTGCGCGAGCTCTAGTAATTGGTCCAGTATGTATAGCAGCAGGGGCTGTCGGTGTAACAATGGTATTGATGTCCTCATCAGTTTTCTTCCGTGTTTCCCCTTGTGCTTCTGCGTGTTCTTCGTGTTTCCTCCGTAGGATCCCCTCCAAACGTGAAAGATCGACGAATTAGGGTTCCACCCTACATCATATGGTATCATGAGCCACGTTGATCACGTTTTGGAGCCCCTACCCCGTGATTTCTAGCTTGATTTTGTTGTTTTCGTCCTAAAATCCGAAAATCCCCACAAAAATACACCCCAAATTTTTTGTGATTTGTTGGTTTTGATGATGTTTTGTTGTTTTTGATCCGTGGATTCGGTGATTGTAACTTCGTGGATCTTGCTTTTCCCACCTTCCGATAGAGGCGAGGGTGTCCCGTCTTTCCATGAGATGGTGGCTATCGTTTTGGATGAAGTCGACTTTGTGATTCGACTACTGAACGTCAAGAGGGCGTCGCGCTGCCGCATGTCGCTAAACCAACTCCGAGAGGTTATTGACCATGC
>JAHHZJ010003076.1:0-33714 GCA_021437245.1 Aegilops speltoides | reverse complement strand
CCTCCATCTTGCAGCTATAGAACTTATTGGAGACTTCATTCGCAATCCGAGCATTCTGTTGAATATTAACTTCAACTCCTGAACATCTCATATGCTCCATGACGCTCAAAACGCCGTTGAAGTCCCGGTTCTAAGCCGTAAGCATGGCACATCTGAACTATAGAGTAGTCATCAGCTTTGCTCGCCAGACGCTTCTAACGCCGCTGCCATCACCAAGAGTCGGCACCTAGCGGTGCATCCAGACGTAACTCTTCTGCAGCAATGAGGATAATCCTCGTTACGGACCCAGTCCGTAATTGCTACCATCATCTTTCAACTTTGCTTTCTAAGGAACGATTAAAATTCAACGGAACAACAGACGAGCCATATATCTACAATCAAACATAGACAAGCAAGATACTATCAGTACTAAGTTCATGATAAATTTAAGTTCAATTAATCATATTACTTAAGAACTCCCACTTAGACATGACATCTCTAGTCATCTAAGTGATCACGTGATCCAAATCAACTAAACCATAACCGATCATCACGTGAAATGGAGTAGTTTTCAATGGTGAACATCTTATGTTGATCATATCTACTATATGATTCACGCCGACCTTTCGGTCTCCGTGTTCCGAGGCCATATCCGCATATGCTAGGCTCGCAAGTATAACTCGAGTATTCTCGCGTGCAAAACTGGCTTGCACCCGTGTAGATGGACGAGAGCTTATCACACCCGATCATCACGCGGTGTCCGGGCACGATTTAACTTTGGCAACGGTGCATACCGTGGAGAACACTTCTTGATAATTTAGTGAGAGATCATCTTATAATGCTACCGCAATCAAAGCAAGATAAGATGCATAAAAGATAAACATCACATGCAAATCAATATAAGTGATATGATATGGTCATCATCATCTTGTGCTTCGTGATCTCCATCTCGCAGCACCATCATGATCACCATCGCCACCGCGCCGACACCTTGATCTCCATCGTAGCATCGTTGTCGTCTCGCCAATCTTATGCTTCTACGACTATCGCTACCGCTTAGTGATAAAGTAAAGCATTACAGGGCGATTGCATTTCATACAATAAAGCGACAACCATATGGCTCCTGCCAGTTGTCGATAACTACGGTTACAAAACATGATCATCTCATACAATAAAATATAGCATCACGTCTTGACCATATCACATCACAACATGCCCTGCAAAAACAAGTTAGACGTCCTCTACTTTGTTGTTGCAAATTTTTACGTGGCTGCTACGGGCTTAAGTAAGAACCAATCTCACCCACGCATCAAAACCACAACGATATTCGTCCAAATAGACTCCGCTTTAGCCTTCTCAAGGACCGGCGAGCACACTCGGTTCAACTAAAGTGAGAGAGCAGACACCCGCCACACCTTTAAGCAACGAGTGCTCATAGCGGTGAAACCAGTCTCCGTAAGCGACGCTGTAATGTCGGTCCGGCCGCTTCATCTCACAATACCGCTGAACCAAAGTATGACATGCTGGTAGGTAGTATGACTTGTATCGCCCACAACTCACTTGTGTTCTACTCTGCAAAACATCAAACCATAAAAACCTAGGCTCGGATGCCACTGTTGGGGAACGAGTAATTTCAAAAATTTCCTATGCACACGCAAGATCATGGTGATGCATAGCAACGAGAGGGGAGAGTGTTGTCTACGCACTCAGAGACCGAAGCGAAGCGATAACAACGTAGAGGAAGTAGTCGACGATCTCCTCGCGATCCGACCGATCCCGGCGCCATATTCGGCGCCCGAGTTCTTGACACACGATAGCTCGATGACGCCCTCGGCTCCAATCCAAGAGAGCTCGGGAGGGAGAGTTTCACAAGACGACGGCGCAGGACGATCTTGATGTTCTATCGCGCAGAGCTTCGCCTAAGCTTCACGACGATATGACCGAGGTCGAATATGGTGGAGGGGGCACCGACACGGCTAAGGAACGATCCGAGATCAAACTTGTGTGTTCTATGGTGCCCCCTGCCCCAGATATAAAGGAGCAGGGGAGGGGCGCCGGCCAAGAGGAGGCGCGCTAGGAGTCCTACCTCTCGGGAGTAGGATTCCTCCAATCCTAGTTGGAATAGGATGAGCAGTATGGAGGTTATCGGGCACGCCGCCATATGAGCGTGGCGCCAGGTCATGTACCATCGCCGCCACCGTGTAGGTGGACGGAGAGGGGCGGTGGAGAGCCGCCAGAGAGCCGTCCCACGGGCGCCGGTGGGAGGACGGCGACGCTGGGCAGAGGGCGGCCACCGGGCGGCGGTTGTGCCCGTAGGGCGCCGATAGGCTGCGGCGCGGCACGCCCTGTGACGGCGGCCGAGGGCCGAGAAGACCCGCGTGGGAGCCCGTGGAACGGCATGGAGTAGGCGGACGACGCCGTCCACGGGTTCGACCGGCGTACGACGGGCCGCCGGCTGAGGAGCCGGCTGCTGCTGTCGGGTGTCCTCGAGCACCGCCACCGCCTTCGCGCTTGCACCCCCGGGCGGCCGCCGCGACGGCCTGCTGGCCGCTGGGGCGGCGGAAAGTGGCCGGGCGGGCGGGCCCAAGGGCGGGCGCCGCCGCGCGGGCGGCTGACGGGCGTGGCGGGCCGAACCGGTGCCGCGACGGGCGGTGGTGGCGCGCGTCCGGGCCGCCCGCATCCGGCGCTCCTCTTGAGGTACGCGACCACCTTGAAGGTGGGCCCGGATGAGGGTGAGGTTGGAGGCGGCGTTCCCAAAGTCGCTGAGGCCGCCGGAGAGGGTGCTGATGAGGAGCTGCCGCCAATCTTCTCCCCAGATCGCGGAGCTCATCGGCAAGCTTCTTGAGGCGCATGCAAAAATCATCGGCGGACGAGTCAAGTTGCTGGCACCCGTAAAACTCACCATAGAGAAGGACCTGCGCTGCAGCCGATTGTCGGTGAAGAGGCCTGAGCTTGGTCCAGACCGCGGGCGCCATCCTTCGCTCACCACGGTGTGGAAGATGTCGCTGGAGATGGTGAGGTAGAACCAGCGGATGATGGTGGCGCCGAGGATCATCCACTCCTCGTCGTGGATCATGAGCGCCGAGTCCACGGTGCCCACGTGACTGAAGGAGGTACTCGCGAACACGAAGCGAAAGTACCGCTTCCACGCGGAGTAGGAGGCGGTGTGATCAAGCTTGACCGACGCGCCATGGATGTTGAGATCGCGACGAGGGTGACATCGACCGCGAACGGTTGGAGACGGTGGAGGAGGAGGAACCGGTGACGCGGATCGGGTGGTGGAAGCGCGGCGGCGGGTTGAGGAGCGGCGCTGGCGGGTGAGGCAGCGGCGCGAGCAGGGGAGAGCGCGCGCGGGCGGAGGTAGCAGCGGCGCGGGCGGGAGAGATGAGGAGCGCGCGCTGGCAGGGAATAGCGGCGCGCTGGGCGGTGAGGGGAGCGGGCGCGGGCGGAGAGCAGCGCGGCGCTTCGAGAGAGAGGCGACGCGGCGCGGCGGGGGTGGGGGCGGCGACGGAGGCGGCGGCGGCGGGCGGCGGCGGCGGCGGAGGCGGCGGCGGGCGGGCGGCGGCGGGTGGTAACGGCGGCGGCGGCGGATGATGCGGGCGGCGGCGGCGGCGGCGGCGCTAGGGCTAGGATCTTAGTGCGATAGATACCATGTAGAGACAGGATATGGGCTGTGCAATCGCGATGTTTTACTCGTGCACCAGGCACGATATATAAGTACAGAGGTGGGCCACAACCTCAACTATACAGGGAAAACAGGAGGGGCCCTACACACACATATATATACGCATCAATATACTAACACCTTCAAGGCGCTGCATGGAAGAAGTCGACATAGTTGTAATTGGTTGGTCGTAGTTGATATTTTTATGTACTCCATTTGCTGATGAGTTTGGCCTTGCTGTCACGCATCTACTTTAATAACACGGATGTGTGCATCAAAATGATGAGGCCGGTGATTTTAACCTTTTTGAACAAAAAATACTGAAACCAGAACATGTGGCCGGGGTACGCCTCCATTTTCAAAAAAAGACCTGATTAATCAAGGGCATGTGACCATGGCTCCTATGGAAATGTTTCGTACGAAACTGTCGTCTTTAGATAACAGAAGATTGTGTAGCTCTTGTATTGAGGACGCGCGCGACCATGAGTTATTGTACCATCTGAAATGCAAGACTACTTAGCAAAGCGTGCAAGACATTCTCTTCATGACGACTAGAGTAAATTGCATAAAACCACCACTTTGAGGGCTGGGTTTGCGAAAAACACTAGGATACAGATTCGCTGCGAAGCACCACATCTAGCATAATTGTTTTGCAAAACCACTGATCGGCGGATTTGGCTCGGTTAAGCGCCGCTTCGACAGATGGGGCCATTTTTTGCTACGCATGTAACATTTCGTGCACGGTATATTTTAATATAATTTTACAAAGTAGTCCATAGATTTTACAGAGACACCCTAAATCAAAAGGAAAAAGCAATCAGCCCACGTTCATCCTCGCAACTGGTTGGGGCGGTCAACGCAGCCAGCGCCGGGCGCTCCTCGCAGCAGGCCAATCGGGGACGGGCGCACCTTACCGGATCCGCAGCGGCAGGCGGCCCTCGCGCTGGAGGGCAATCGGGTCGCGCGTAGCATCCTCGCGGTCCAGCAGCTCGGACGGGCGCCTCGCCTAAATCGGGCCATGACGCGCATCCTCGCCGATCCGGACGAGGTGGCGTGATGCGGGCCAAATCGCGACAGCGGCATCCTCGCCGGAGGTGGCGGTGCCGAGCACCGCACGCACCGACGCCGCTCGTGGTGGTGTGCGACCGCGTGGTGCATCGAGGCACCACCACCGTGGTGGAGGAGGGGAGCGCGGGCTGGCTCGGTGGGCCTTACCCGCCGGTCTCGAGGCCGCACAGCGCGCGGAGTCGAGCGGCTGCGCAGGGCGCAGGTGGCGACCGATGCCATCGAAGTTCGAGGAACGCTGCGCGGGCACGTTGTGGTGTTCGACTTCAAGTCCAAGAAATGGACGTGGTGCGCCTCCTCGCAGTTCGCCGTTTCATCTGCCCGACGAGCTACCACTTGCGCAGAAAGCGGGATCCTCTCCTCGGACGCTGCGTGAGCGAGGAGATGGGGGAAGGGCGGTATGGGGAAAGGATGGTGGGGGTGTTCTTCCCTTTTGACCCATCTAGCGCTCTTTTTGAGAAAACGTTACGCCACGTCAGCTTAAAGCGGACCCCATCTGTCATAAACACACTTAACTGAGTCAAACCACGATTAGTGGTTTTTGCAAAACAATTACGCTAGACGTGGTGCTTTCTGTAGCGAATCTGTATCCTAGTGTTTTCGCAAACCTAGCCCTCAAAGTGGTGGTTTTATGCAATTTACCTGACGACTATGGCGTGAGGGCTGTTATCCCTTCAAGACGCTGCTGCGGAAGAAGTTTATAGTTGTAATTGTTTGGTCGTAGTTGATATTTTTATGTACTCCATTTGCTGATGAGTTTGGCCTTGCTGTCACGCATCAACTTTAATAAATATGGATGTGTGCATCACAATGATGCATAGGCAGATGATTTTAACATTCTTTTTGAACAGAAAAAAAAACTGAAACCAGAACATGGTTTCACTAGTAAGCAACTGTTCAATAATTAAAGGACCAATTAATATACTGTGTTCATCCTTGCCAAGAGCATGGCTGTAGGCCATGTCGTTAACGTAGCTTCTATATCAAAAATAAAAAGAGGATTTTTCGTGGACCACATTTTCCAAATTTTCAAAAAGGGTAACTCAATTATTTTTTGCAGACTAATTACTCCTAGAAATAGCTTAAAATTTCATAGCAGAATTGCTGAACTGACAGGAGCACCGGCTGCAGGAACTCTTGGAAGCAAGGTAAGCCATTTTTAACTACCAGCAGATCATTGATTGCTGTAGAAATTAGTTGCATGACATTTGTTTTGTAGATTGGCTTAAGGCGATCACGTTTTCTCAGACGAACTAAGGCACGACGAGCAATGCTGGTGCAAAGTAGCTAGGGAGGACAGGTAAAGGCGAGGGTGTAGCTTATGATATGTGCCACGCAGGGATGCCTAGCCACAGTTCCTCTACACCTTCCTCACATCACAGCGTCACGCCGTTTATCGTCCATCCCTGAAACTTCTGGCCACCCTTGATCTTGCGTCCGTATTTTGTTGTCCTTAGACCTACCATTCTCTTAAACGTCAAAAAACAAAGTACTCTCTCAGTAAGCTAACAAGCTACTGAATTAAAGGAGTCACTTAGGACCACAAAATATTGAATTGCACAAGCTACTACTGATTTGCAACTTGCGTTTTCGTTGGCTACTATCAGCAACTTGCAATTTCGTTGGGTCTCGAGTAGTTGCAACGATGCACATGTCATTTATAGCAGTTGTATCCAGCCATAGTCCTCTGTATGGACATGGTTGGAATTGATATTTACCATATTGTGTATCAATTATAGAGCTAAAAAATTATCATGTTCTTTTTGCATGGAACACTAGTAAAAAAAGGACTCGGATTCAATCCCATGTCTCAGACGAGGAGCATGTGGCGCGAGCTAGTGCAATTTGTGGGTAGTGTTTGAACAAGATACGTTCGCGCAACTTTTGTGTTGTAGCGAACGATTTTTCAAAAGATGACATGTCAAGCAAGCACGCGTTAAGGTCGTGCGGAGCATACGATGGTAGCCAATGCGTTCGCTGGGAGGAGCCAATAATCACAAGATTTATTTTTATTTTTTGGAGACAAAAATCACAAGATTTTCTGGGGTTACATGAAATAACTTGATGTAGTTTCGGATAACTGGCTCATATGAGCCCAAGTGAAGCAAAACCCACTAGGCCCATGCATGTGTTGCTATAAAATCCGTAATCATTGACCATGATCTCTTTTGGAAAGAATCCCCTAGAACCTATGCCTCCCCTCGACGTCATGTCATGTTTGGTGAGGCTCAACAGTATAACACATGGTGTAAATATGATGACGTATTTCACATGTTTGATGAGCATATGACGTATTTCTTGATGGCTTCACGGAGGAGCTTTATCAATGACTAGTGAAAAAATTCAACTAAGGTAAATATTTACCATTTTACAAAGCTTCTTTACTTTGAAGATGATGCAACCTGTTTTTGATCTGCTTGGTTTCATCCTTAACAATCTTCTTACCCTTAGTTTCATACCCTTCGCACAACTCACCTTGGGCACTTAAGTTTTCCCTGCATTCGCCAAAAAATATTCCTTTGATATTTCCTATTCTCTCAATGTGGTATTACATGCTCGTATCGTTGCTTTCATGGTATCTACAAGCTTCTCATGCATCTCATGCAGAGATTTAACCATCAGTTATAGGATAAACTCATACGAGACACGGTAGTTCACTACAATCTACTCATCTTGGCATTAAAGAGTGTGCAACTAATCCCACTTGCTATCGTAGATACATGGTCTTATGTACGTCTCAGTTATATGGCCAATCATTAATATAGAAAAGAACAGTAGGAAGACCAGAAGATGATGAGTTAGTTGAGATTGAAGTTTCAACAGCACAACAAAGTTTCAACACCACGTGGAACCAGCCAACAGGTTTGAGCGTTGCTTTGGTGCAGGACGAAATAGTTTTAGATACTTTTGATGTCATTTTTATTATGATTTGTTAATGTACCTTGTCAAAATAAACTAAATCCATTATGTTCCATCCCTAATGTGAGGGGCACTTTGGGCAGTCCACAATTAAAAATCATGTAGCTCCCTTCGTTGGATAGTCCAAGCCCCAAGCGACGGCTGGAGGGAGGCCATTACGCTGCCGTTCATGCTGCTGGAGGAGTGGTGCGGGCCCACGGCTGGTTGGGGATGAACGGTGGTGACTGGAAAGCTGCCGAGGGTATGGGCCTGGGTGCAAGGGAGCCGGAGAATAGGTTGTCTACTTTGGCCGCGCCACCGAGCATGTTACCATTACCGAGCGGTAGAACAGGGTGCTCGCTGCCTCGCTTGCCTCCTCTTCCAGTTTACATCATTAGTTCACAGTAGATAAGGTGATATAGCTTGTGTAGGCTTGAATTCCAAATTGGCTTTCAAACATCACGAGCGAAACATGCACTCAGTGTGGCTGGGATAATAATGAATGCTTTGCTCTAGTTGGTATATCCGTACAAGGAATTTGATATTTCGTAGTGCTGGAATTCGCATGGCAAGCTCCCTGATTGGAACGAGGTGTTGAGACAAACTGTTGAAATATATTGCCCACCTCTTTTCATCAGTCCGGACTTTTGAATGAATTGGCTGGAGACTGAATTCTATATAGTATCCAAGTCAAGAGGTCTTGAGTTCAAAACCCTCACAAAGAAGTATTAAAACAAGATTTTGCGGACTACACGAATCACACGTCAAACGTCTAAAATAGCCTAGACGTGAGGTGGAGTGTTGAAATATATTGCCCACCTCTCTCCATCACTTCGGACTTTTGAATGAATTGGCTGGAGCCTAGATTCAATAATAACGAACAACGATTGATGGGTTCATCGTCCATCCATGCAGCTGCGCTTGTCAAGTATGGCAGTGCAATCTGGGACCGTCCTAGGAGGTGAGGGTGTACACTAGCAGTCTATTATTTTTGTTTCCCTGGTTAATTGATCAGAGACACTAAACTACTGGGAGTCAAGTAGACCTGAACATTCTCTCTCGATCGATACAGGCTTTCGCACCCCTTTATAGATAAAGGCACACCACACAGATACAAGGTATTGAGGAAATCCTCAAAAGCTGGTGAAAAGGAAAATCGACAAAACTAGGCCAGAATGCTAAAGCCCCAACAGATTGTCGAGAAGAAGCACAGGAGACCCACCGTCACTCACAAGGAGGACCCAATCTCACCGGCGACGCCCACAAGAGGATGACGACGTGAAGCACCGCCGCCTCTGTCGCACCAGCTGGACATGGAATGTTACCTTGAGATCCGGAGGGAAAGGAGAGGTCCACGTCGGAGCCCCAAGAGGAACACAACACCCACATGTGTTATCACCGCGCCATGGCGCAATGCTTTTACCCGACCCCAACTCCCACCACATCAAAGAAACACCATGACGGGGACCCATCATGACGAACTATGATCAATGTTGGAAATATGCCCTAGAGGCAATAATAAAAGTATTATTATATTTCATTGTTCATGATAATTGTCTTTATTCATTCTATAACCGTATTATCCGGAAATCGTAATACACGTGAATAATAGACCACAATATGTCCCTAGTAAGCCTCTAGTTGACTAGCTCGCAGATCAACAGATAGTCATTCCGCTATGGACATTGGATGTCATTGATAATGGATCACATCATTAGGAGAATGATGTGATGGACAAGACCCAATCCTAAGCAGAGCACAAAGATCGCGTAGTTCGCTTGCTAGAGCTTTGCCAATGTCAAGTATCTCATCCTTCGACCATGAGATCGTGTAACCTGATACCATAGGAGTGCTTTTGTATCAACGCCACAACGTAATCGGGTGACTATAAAGGTGCACTACAGGTATCTCCGAAAGTGTTGGGTTGACACGGATCGAGACTGGATTTGTCACTCCGTATGACGGAGAGGTATCTCCGCCCACTCGATAATGCATCATCATAATGATTTGGTGACCAAGGTGTTGGTCGGGATCATGCATTATGGTATCGAGTAAAGTGATTTGCCGTAACGAGACCGAACAAGGTATTGATATCAACATCGAAGTCTCGCGTAACGTAATCGATTGACAAAGGGAATTGTATATGGTTTGATCGAATCACATCGTGGTTCAACCAATGAAATCATCGAGAGCATGTGGGAGCCAACATGGGTATCCAGATCCCGACAGGTTATTGCCCAGAGTCGCCTCGGCCATGTTCAAGGTGTCTCCCGAACCCGTGAGGGTCTACACTTAAGGTCTGTGACGCTAGGGTTATTAGGAAGACTAGTATGTGACTACCGAATGTTGTTCGAGTCCTGATGAGATCCTGACGCCACGAGGAGTTCCGGAATGGTCCGATGTGAAGTTTTATATATGGGAAGTTGTCATACGGACACCGGAAAGATTCGGGCTTATCGTATTGTATCGGGGCCATCGGGACGCTGGGGTCCACTGAGGGGCCACCTCCTGAGGCCATGGGCCGCAGGGGAGGGAGCCAGCCCCTGAAGGTTGGCGGCTTCCCCACCTTGTGCCCATGCGCCTAGGGTTGGGGGAAACCCCAGGGGCCCCCTGCTTGGGGGCAAGTCCTCCTCTCAGCCGCCTCTAGATCCCATCTAGAGGGTTTGTCGCTGGGGAACGTGAGAAATTCAAAATTTTCCACGTGTCACCAAGATCTATCTATGGAGAAACCAGCACCGAGGGAAGGAGAGCATCTACATACCCTTGTAGATTGCCGGAGGCGCTCAAGAGAACGGGGTGAAGGAGTCGACTGCCGTGATCCAAATCACCGGAGATCCTAGTGTGTGAACGGACGGCACCTCCGCTGCTCAACACACGCACAGCCCGTGACGTCTCCCATGCCTTGATCCAGCAAGGAGAGGGAGAGGTTGAGGAAGACTCCATCGAGCAGCAGCACGACGGCGTGGTGGTGGTGGAGGAGCGTGACATCCCGCAGGCTTCGCCAAGCACCAGAGAGGAGGAGGACTTGGGAGGGGAGGGCTGCTGAACCTGTTAAGCTCCCATGCATCTCCCCACTTTATATAGGGGTGGAGGCTGGTTTCGCCTCCAAGTCCATTAAGGCCCAAGGTGGGAGGAAAGAAATCCCATCATTTCCTTCCCCATCGATTGTTATCCCCCTTTAGGATCTTGATCTTATCCTTCGGATATGATCTTATTCCTTCTAAGGGGATCTTGTGCGCTTGACCAGGGGTGTTTTCCCACCACCATTCATGTGGGTCCCCCATGCAGGTGGGCCCCACTCCGAACCTTCTAGAACCTTCCTCGTACAATAACAAAAAATCCTCGAACATTTTCCTGGCCAAAATAGGACTTCCCATATATAAATTTACCTCCGCACCATTCCGAACTCCTCGTGACGTCGGGATCTCATCCGGACCAACATTCGCAACCACATACAAACTTCCTTTATAACCCTAGCATCATCGAACCTATGTGTAGACCTACGGTTCGGGACATGTAAACATGACCGAGACGTTCTCCCGTCAATAACCAACATGGATCTGGATACCCATGTTGGCTCACATGTTCCACGATGATCTCATCGATGAACCACAATGTCAAGGACTCTAATCCCGATACAATTCCCTTTGTCTAGCGGTATTATACTTGCCCGAGATTCGATCGTCAGATACCGATACCTTGTTCAATCTCGCTATCGCAAGTCTCTTTACTCGCTCCGAACACATCATCCCGTGATCAACCCTTGGTCACATTGTGCACATTATGATGATGTCCTACCGAGGGCCCAGAGATACCTCTCCGCTTACACGGAGTGACAAATCCCAGCCTCGATCCGCGTCAACCCAAAAGACACTTTCGGAGATACCTGTAATGCACCTTTATAGTCACCCGCCACGCTTGTGATGTTTGATACACCCAAAGCACTCCACGGTATCCGGGAGTTACACGATCTCATGGTCTAAGGAAGAGATACTTGACATTGGAAAAGCTCTAGCAAACGAACTACACGATCTTTGTGCTATGCTTAGGATTGGGTCTGTCCATCACATCATTCTCCTAATGATGTGATCCCATCCAATGTCCATAGTGTGAAACCATGACTATTTGTTGATCACAACGATCTAGTCAACTAGAGGCTCACTAGGGACATATTGTGGTCTATGTATTCACACGTATTACGATTTCGGATAATACAGCTTATAGCATGAATAAAAGACAATTATCATGAACAAGGAAATATAATAATACTTTTATTATTGCCTCTAGGGCATATTTCCAACAGTCTCCCACTTGCACTAGAGTCAATAATCTAGTTCACATCGCCATGTGATTAACATTGACAGTCACATCGCCATGTGACCAACATCCAAAGAGTTTACTAGTGTCATTAAACTAGTTCACATCACATGTGATTAAGACTCAATGAGTTCTGGGTTTGATCATGTTTTGCTTGGGAGAGGTTTTAGTCAACGGGTCTCAACATTCAGATCCGTATGTACTTCGCAAATCTCTAGGTCATTCTCAGAATGTTGCTTCCACGCTCCACTTGGAGCTATTCCAAATGGTTGCTCCACTATACGTGATCCGGTTTGCTACTGAAGTCACCGATAGGTGTTAAAGCTTGCATCGATGTAATCCTTACGCCGAACTCTTTATCACCTCCATAATCGAGAAACATGTTCTTATTTACTCCAAGGACAATTTTGATCACTGTCCAATGATCCATTCGTGGATCATTCTTGTACCCCTGACTGACTCATGGCAAGGCACACTTCCGTGCGTACAACATAGCATACCAGAGGGCCTATGTATAGCATAGGGACGACCTTCGCCCTTTCTCTCTTCTGCCGTGGTCGCTTTAAGTCTTAACTTCATACCTTACATGTCGTGCAAGAACTCCTTCTTCGATCGATCCATCTTGAACACCTTCAAGATCATGTTAAGGTATATGCTCATTTGAAAGTACCATTAAGCGCTTTTGATCTATCCTCATAGATCTTGATGCTCAATGTTCAAGTAGCTTAATCCAAGTTTTCCATTGAAAACACTTTTCAAATAACCCTATATGCTTTCAGAATTCTACATCATTTCGATCAACAATATGTCAATAACATATACTCACCGAAATTCTATAGTGCTCCCACTCACTTCTTTGGAAATACAAGTTTCTCATAAATCTATATAAACCCAAAATCTTTGATCATCTTATCAAAGTACATATTCCAACCGAGATGCTTACTCAATCCTTAGAAGGATCGAGCTAGCATACCTTTTAGCATCCTTAGGATCGACAAAACTTTTCCGATTGTATCACATACAAACAATTTGATCAGGTATTTAAAAATAGTTAGATGTGTGTAAAAGGACATTTTGGTGTTTACAGAAAATGGAAAATTTACATTAAAATAAAAGTAGAGATAAAAAATATTTTTCAAAAGGCCATTTGTGTTCAAAACTGTTAAATTTCTATTTAAAATGTAATGACGTATATGAGATATGTACATTGTGTGGAAAAACATGTTTTGTAATTAATGAAATGTTTATCTTGTACTAAAAATGTTGACCATGGATATAAAAATGTTGACCATGGATTAAAAATGTTAATCTTATATTTGAAAAATCTTAAACTTGTATTACAAATTGTATTTGAAAGATATATACCTAGAATTTACAATGTGTATCGTAAAGAGTAGAACATAAAGTAATATAGGTTTTTTAGAACAGTTAAATATGTTTAGAAAATTTTAAGCATGTATAAAACATATGTTTCATGGCTGAAAAATGTACATTGTGTATGAAAAATATTAAATGTGTATTGAAAAAAGTGGCCAGGTGATTAACAAAACAAAACCAATGAGAAAACGACAAAGAAACAAAGGAAAATGAAGAAATACAATAAAACCAAAAATAAAAAGAAAGAAAACTAAAAAAGGGAAAAATAAACCTAATTAAAATCAATGAAAATGAATAGAAACATAGAAAATCGAGAAATAAACAAAGAAAGACATAGAAAGTCGATCAAAACCAGGAAAAGCATAAAAAATTAAGAAACTAAATAAAAACTAGTGAATTCTGAGAAAGACATAATGAAAATGAAAGAAAAAAAAAAAACCTGTGAAAACCATGAAAAAGTTAAGAAAAGTGGTTTAGTACTGCAGTGTGAAGGAGAATTTTAAAGCAGCAACTTGTTTCAGCTCGCCATACGTGAGATATAGTTCTCGCACAGTTGATATGCTTCTACTAGAATTTCACAAATTGTATATGGGCATGTTAAGCTTATCCATCCCGATGTAATTCAACTCTCGCACGATATAAAAATGCGTGACACCTAGCGCACTGCAAGGCCTTCTTATTTCCATCTGGTCATGTTGTCATCACACAGTTAACTCTTTGTCTACAATTTCACTCAACTTGTTAATGATTTGCTACAAAACACTACAATCGAGGGAGCCTAGGGAGGGGAAGAAAAGAAGGGGTGTTAGGTTCGTGGCCGCCACAAGGCAATCTCGTGATCAGATGATGCCATGGTCTTCATCTTGCTTGTGCCACCCCTGGGGCTTGGCAACCAGGCCTCCATCGTCAGTTGTGTCTTGTTCCTCGACTGAATGGTCAATTAGGCCCTCCATGTGTGTATTGGGGCGCTCAAACAAACTGAAGTCATGATCGCACACGCATGGACGCATGAACTGAACGTACAACACAAACACGGCGGTGCTAAAATTATATCTGCGGAACGTTTGCTCAGTGAGATTTCTGTAAAGAAATATCCCCGGTATCTCAGGCCCACCTCTAGCCCAAATTCCCAATGCATCCCAATCTTAGCTAGTACACCCCTCGATGGCGTGGAAAAACAGATCGATCCATCCAATTCCAAAGCAAGTCAACCAAAATTGCTCTAGTTGGTGGTCATGGTTCCGTGGCAACAGAGAAGATGGTCGCAAGTATATATATTTTGCGGTTCTACTAGACCGTGAACCCAACCTTTTGTGGACAAAAAGCAAGTGCAGTTGGTGTTGGCCAAACATTACACACTTGCATGCATATATATGCGCTTGAAGGCCTGATATAGTCTTGATGAAAATGGGGCCTTAGAAAGGAAAAGGACAACCCCTGCCTTTCGTGAGATCCTCTTATGGGCAGGGAAAGTGTTCAAGGTAGATGGCGATCTCAACCACACAAAGTAGTGAAGTTTCAGTATATTTCAGAGTACCATACTACTGCAGGTCATTATTTTTTCATTTGTCCTTGCTTGTGAATCCACTGTCTTTCAAAAAACTGGACAGTAACATGTGTGTTACCTAGCTTACGTGCAGTACTACCTAGGCTACAACAACCTGATTAACCAAGGGTATGTGACCATGGTTCTATGGAAATGTTTCTGCATTTAAACTGTCGCTTTAGATAACAGAAGATTGTGTGGCTCTTGTATTGAGGACGTTGATGAATTATTGCCTTAAATGCAAGACTACTTAGCATAGCATATAACAGGCCGTACAAAAGCATATTAGCCAGCTGAATAAAGTGTTAGTCACAGTAAACCCATCTGCTAGAGACACCACCACCTAGCGGGAGAGAACTGGCAGGCAATAATGTAAAGATCCATCGTCAAGATGGTCTTTGAAGGGCAAAACCCTTGTTTTGGCCTTTGCTGGATGGGCTCAGCAGCGCGCTAACTCAAGGCTATTATCTTGTTGAAGACATTCTCCATGACGACGTGGCGTGAGGGCTGTTATCCCTTCAGAGAGAGAGGATATGGGCTGTGCAATCGCGATGTATTACTCGGTGCACTGTGCACGATATAAGCATGTAGGTGGGCCACAACCTCAACTATACAGGGAAACAGGAGGTGGGCCCTACACACACATATATACACGCACAATATACTCAACACCCCCTCAATAAGCGGCGCCCAGTGACGCAGTAGATCTGGAACGAAACTCCTCAAAGGTGGAAGTCGGCAGTCCTTCTGTCATCACATCAGCGATCTGCCGAAAGGGCATGGAGTACCCATATGCGCCCAAGAGCCATTTGCTCGCGCATGAAGTGAATATCCAGCTCGATGTGTTTCGTCCGGCGATGATGGACGGGTTGGCGGAGAGGTACACCGCGAGAGACGCTGTGCGCAGTAGACAATCAGAGCCGGGAGACATCGTGATGTAGCTCCCGGGCGAAGCCGCTGCCAGGTGCACTCGGCGCATCACGTGGCTACAGCTCCGCATCACCAGCCTCGGCGCTAGAGCGCGACACTGCGGGTTGTCGCTGGACGCATCAGGAGACGAGCGGGCGACCGAGGTAGACGCAGTAGCCGAGGTGGACCGGCGAAAGTGCCGGACAGCCGCCCAGTCTTCATCGAGTAGGCCACCATCTCCAAAGAAGCGGACGCCGTGAGTGTCAACTCAAGGGACATCGCGCGCGGATGTAGCGGCGATCCGCTTCACGAGAGTCCAAAGAGAGTCACGAGGGGCGGTATGTGGAGACACACCTGCTGGACAAAGATAACGAAGATCCGGTCGGGTGAGAGGCTGGCATCAAGAGCGCCGACAATAGACCGGTAGAACGGAGCATCCGACGCAGCGTAACCCTCAAGAGCAGAGACCTTTGGCCTTCGTGTCAACAGGAGTAGCAACCGGATGGCGCTTGAGCATGCCAAGACGCCAAGAAGCTCATGCGGCATACTTTGCTGATGAAGAAAGAAGTCGCCCGCGCCGAACGCACTCAATGCCAAGGAAGTAGTGGAGAGCACCCAAATCCTTGATAGCGAACTCGTCACGCAGCCGCAGAGTGATCTCATCAAGAACGCCCTGAGGAGGTCGCCGTAGATGATGTCGCCGACGAGAGCAGCAAATATGCGTGAGTGTCACCGCGGCGATAGATACAACAAAGGAGGCGCCCGAAGCGAAAGTGACGCCGAAGCCCAATGTTCGAAGAACCCGGGCGATCCGGCAGGTACCCGCGCGGGTGCCTGCTTGAGCCCATAGAGAGCGCGACAAAGAAAGTACACGTGGCCGGGCAAGGAGGCGCCGACGAAACCGTGGGTTGCTCACAAAACACCGCTCCTCAAGATGGCCGTGGAGGAAGGCGTTGGAGACATCCATCTCGGTGAACGGGCCAGCCGCGAGAGACGGCAAGCCGGAGGACAAGCGGATCGCGCTCCGGCTGACAAACCAAACGCCTCTGCGGAAGTCAACTCCAGCGCGCTGGCGGAAACCGCGGACCATCCAGCGAGCCTTATAGCGCTGCGGAACCGCCCGAGCGGGTCTTATGGCGGAAGACCCACTTGCCGGTGATGACGCTGGCTGGGAGGCCGGGGCACCAGAGTCCAAAAGCGGTTCCGCCGGAGAGCGTCGAATCCTTCCCAGTGCATCGCAAGCCGAGGATCACGAAGGCGGCGCCGGGCGGACGCAGAATGGGTGACGGCCCGCTGCGTAGGCGGCGAGGACGCATCATCACGCCGGTACCGGAGGCTCGCGCAGGGAATGCCGGCACGAAGCCGGGGTGACAGGCCGGACGGGGCCACTGGGCCGGGCGGCGGCGGCGAAGCAGCCGCGAGGAGGCCGGCGCCGAGGTGGCTGGACGGGGAGGCGGCCGACCTCAAGCAAGGCCCGAGAATGGCGAGGGCGGGCGCGGCGAAGGAGCCGGGCGAAGTGGCCGCGGCGATAAAGCGGGCGAGGTTTCGGCGAGGCCGGGCGAGGCGCTTTGCTGGCGAGGCCGAGGCCGGGCGAGGTTTTAAGGGCGGCGTGAGGCCGGGCGAGGCGGTTGATGGTGAGGCTGGCGAGGCAGCCGGGACGGCGGGCGGCGAAGAGGCGCCCGACCTGCGGCGCCTGAAGCCGGGCGGCGGTGACGGCGGGCGCTGTCCGCGAAGGCGCCGGAGGGCCCGTGGACCGCCAAAGCCCGGAGGCGGTCCACGAAGCGACGCTGGCTCGCCCACCGACGAGGTCGCTGGCGAGCCGCCGTGGCTGGCGGTGACGAGACGACGAGGTGCTCGCTGCTGAAACGGGAAGACCATCTCATCAAAGTAAACGGTTCCGGAGGTGAAAACACGGAGAGACCGGATCGTAGCAGCGATAACCCTTAGTGTTAGGTGGGTAGCCGAGGAAGATGCAAAGCGACGGAGCGGGTGCGAGCTTATGAGGCGCAGCAGCGATGCTAGGTAGCACAGGCGGCCGAAGATGCGGGCCCTTCATAAGAGGGAGGTGCATCAAGAGAAGATGGTGAGGTGTAAAGTTCCCGCGAAAGTACGATATGGACGGATGTTGACGGAAGAGAAGCGTGGCAAGAGCGCCGTGCCAAAGCGCTGGGGCACGCTATGGCGTGAAAGAGAAGAGTCCGAACGCAGTCATTAAGAGTGCGGCGATGCGCCAGACGACCGCTCGGCTGCGAGGTGTACGGCAAGAGACGAAAAATCGTGCTATGTGGCGAGAAGATCGCGACAGCGTGTTGTCGAACCTTCCCCGTTGTCCGTCCGCAACGCAAGAATGGGCCGCCAAACTGCGCGCGGACATAAGAGTAAAACCGATAAGTGTGGAGATGACGTCCGACTTGCGGCGCAACGGAAGGTCCACACATAATGCGTAAAAATCATCAAGGATAACAAGATAGTAAAGAAAGCCCGACATCGGGCAACAGGAGATGTCCAAACATCACTATGAATCAACTCAAACGGGTAAGATGCAAAAAAAGAAGAAGGCCTAAAGGGAAGGCGCAGCATGTTTGCTAAGGCGCATGCATGACACGAAAGTGATCCTCGTTTATTACACGGAAAGAAAACTCAAGTATGTGGCGGCGGGTGGCGGATTAGATGACCTAAGCGAAGCGTAGCAAAGATCCACTCCGTGGCGGTAGAGCGACGAGCGGCGGAAGTGGTGGAGGTGGCGGAGTGAACTGCAGAGCTCGCCTGGGCTGTCACATCGGTGGAGCACCATCCGCCAAGGCGCAGTGTCTCTCAATAGAAAAACCACAATCGCCAAATTCACGGTCACCGATTTTCACGTAAGAGAACGAACGGAAACAAGATTTTAATAAGATCAGAGAAACAAGAATATTAGACATGGATATAGGAGTAGAGTTAGATGGAAAAATGCATGTCCAATATGGGTGATAGGAAGAGAAGAGCTGCCACCGACGGTGATGCGATTGAGGTGTGGACAGGATGAGCAGATGGAGGTTATCGGGCACGCCGCCATATGAGCGGTGGCGCCAGTGTCCATGTATTAATCGCCGCCACCGTGTAGGTGGACGGAGGGGCGTGGAGAGCCGCCAGAGAGCGGGTCCCACGCCGCCGTGGGAGGGACGGCGAGACGCTGGGGGCAGTAATGGCGGCCGCTACCGGCGGCGGTTGCTGTTGCTCAGAGGGCGCGCCATAGGGCTGCGGCGCGCGCGAGTACGCCTGGTGTGATTGGCGCCGAGGGCCGAGAAGACCCGGGGGAGCTCCGTGGAACCGCATGGAGTAGGCGGGGACGACGCCGGTCCACGGGTTCTCGACCGGCAACACGGGGCCGCCGGCCGAGGAGCCGCTGCTGCTGCGGGTGTTTTCTCGAAAGCACCGCCACCGCTTCTCGCTATGCCATTTCGCGCCGCCGCGACGCCTTCCGCTACGCCGCTGGGGCGGCGGGAAAGTGGGCGGGCGGGCGGGCGGGATCCGGGCGGGAAGGGGCTTCGGCGGGGCGGCGGTCGACGGGCGGTGGCGGGCCGAATCGCTGGGTGCCGGGCGACGAGGGCGGTGGTGGCGCGCTATGTCGGGCCGCCTGCATCCGGGCGCCTCCAGTTGAGGTACGCGACCACCTTGCCGGGCGCTGGCCCGGATGAGGGTGAGGTTGAGGCGGCGTTCCCAAAGTCGCCGCTGAGGGCCGGAGAGGGTGTTGATGAGGAGCTGCCGCCAATCTTCTCCCCGCATCGCGGAGCTCATCGGCAAGCTTCTTGAGGCGCATGCAAAAAATCATCGGCGGACGAAGCCGTTGCTGCACCCGTAAACTCACCATAGAGAAGGACCCTGCGCTGCAGCCGATTGTCGTGAAGAGGCCGCTGAGCTTGGTCCATCCGCTGCGGGCGCCATCTCGCTGCTCACCACGGTGTGGAAGATGTCGCTGGAGATGGTGAGGTAGAACCAGCGATGATGGTATGCCGAGGATCATCCACTCCTCGCCGTGGGATCATGAGCGGAGTCCACGTTGCCGCCCACGCGACCGCGGAAGGAGGTACCGCGAACACGAAGCGAAAGTACCGCCTTCCACGCGAGTAGGAGGCGGTGGTGATCAAGCTTGACCGGACGCCGCCATGGATGCTGAGATCGCGACGAGGGTGACATCGACCGCGAACGGGTTGAGACGGTGGAGGAGGAGGAACCTGCGGTGACGGGGCGATCGGGTGGTGAAGCGCGGCGGGCGTTGAGGGATGCGGCGGGGCGGTGGCAGCATGCAAGCGCGGTGGAGAGATGGGCGCGGGCGGGAGGTAGCAGCGGGCGCGCGGGGAGAGATGAGGAGGCGGCGCTGGCAGGGAATAGCGGCGGCGCGGCGGGTGAGGGGAGCGGGCGCGGCGGGAGAGCAGCGCGGCGGCTTGGAGAGAGAGGCGACGATGTCAAGTTGGCGGTGGGGGCGGCGGCGTTATTGGCGCGGCGGGCGGCTGGCGGCGGCAAGGGCGGTGGTATGGGCGGCGGTGGTGGCGGCGGACATGGGCGTATACAAGCGGCGTATGCGGTAAGGCGGTTAGGGCTAGGATCTTAGTGCGATAGATACCATGTAGAGAGACAAGATATGGGCTGTGCAATCGCGATGTTTTACTCGGTGCACCAGGCACGATATATATAGTACAGAGGTGGGCCACAACCTCAACTATACAGGAAAACAGGAGGTGGGCCCTACACACACATATACATCGCACACAATATACTCAACACCTTCAAGGCGCTGTGCCGCGAAGAAGTCGATATAGTTGTAATTGGTTGGTCGAAGTTGATATTTTTATACCCATTTGCTGATGAGTTTGGCCTTGCTGTCACGCGCATCTACTTTAATAAATACGGATGTGTGCATCAAAATGATGCAGAGGCCGTGATTTTAACCTCCTTGAACAAAAAAAATACTGAAACCAGAACATGTGGCCGGGGTACGCTTCATTTTCAAAAAAAAGACCTGATTAATCAAGGGCATGTGACCATGGTTCCTATGGAAATGTTTCTGCACGAAACTGTCGTCTTTAGATAACAGAAGATTGTGTAGCTCTTGTATTGAGGACGCGCGCACGACCATGAGTTATTGTACCATCTGAAATGCAAGACTACTTAGCAAAGCGTGCAAGACATTCTCTTCATGACGATTAGAGTAAATTGCATAAACCACCACTTTGAGGGCTGGGTTTGCTAAAAACACTAGGATACAGATTCGCTGCAGAAAGCACCACATCTAGCATAATTGTTTTGCAAAACCACTGATCGGCGGATTTGGCCTCCTAAGCTGCCAAGCTTTCGACAGATGGGGCCATTTTTTTTGCCACGCATGCGTAACATTTCGCACGTATATTTTAATATAATTTTACAGTAGTCCATAGATTTTACAGAGACACCCCTAAATCAAAAGGAAAAAGCAATCAGCCCACGCTCATCCTCGCAGAATGGTTGGCGGTCAACGCAGCCAGCGCCGGGCGCTTCTCAAGCAGCAGGCTAAATCGGGGACGGGCGGCACTTTACCGGATCCGGCAGCCGGCGTGCGCATGCTGCTCGCTACTGGAGGGCAAATCGGGTCGCGCGTAGCATCCTCGCCGGTCCAGAAGAGTCGGACGGGCGCTCTCTGGGGCGTCTAAATCGGGCCGCGACGCGCATCCTCGCCGGATCCGGACGAGGTGGCGGTGATGCGGGCCAAATCGGGCGATAGCGCCGCATCCTCGCCGGAGGTGGCGGTGCTCGAGCACGTGGCACGCACCGACGCCGCTCGCGTGGTGGTGTGTGCGACCGCGGTGGTGCATCGAGGCACCACCACCGGGTGGAGTGGAGTGGGGAGCGCCGGGCTGGCTTCGAGGTGGGCCTTACCGGGTTCGGTGGCCGCAGAGCAGCGGCGGAGTCGAGCGCGGCTGCGGCAGGTACGCAGGCTAACCGATGCCATCGAAGTTCGAGGAACGCCGCGGCGGGCACGCGCTGGGTGTTCGACTTCAAGTCCAAGAAATGGACCGCGGGTGCGCCTCCCAGCAGTTCGCCGTTTCATCTGCCCGACGAGCTACCACTTCTAAGCGTAGAGTGCGGATCCTCCTGACGCCGGCGTGAGCGAGGAGATGGGGGAAGGCGGTATGGGGAAAGGATGTTAGTGTTCTTCCTTTGACCCATCTAGCGCTTTTTTGAGAAAAACGTTACGCCACGCCAGCTTAAAGCGGACCCCATCTGTCATAAACACACTTAACTGAGTCAAAGCCACCACCATTAGTGGTTTTGCAAACAATTACGCTAGACGTGGTGCTTTCTGAAGCGTAATCTGTATCCTAGTGTTTTTCGCAAACCCAGCCCTCAAAGTGGTGGTTTTATGCAATTTACTCGACGACTATGGCGTGAGGGCTGTTATCCCTTCAAGACGCTGCTGCGCGAAGAAGTCGACATAGTTGTAATTGTTTGGTCGTAGTTGATATTTTTATGTACTCCATTTGCTGATGAGTTTGGCCTTGCTGTCACGCATCAACTTTAATAAATATGGATGTGCATCACAATGATGCATAGGCAGATGATTTTAACATTCTTTTGAACAGAAAAAACTGAAACCAGAACATGGTTTCACTAGTAAGCAACTGTTCAATAATTAAAGGACCAATTAATATACTGTGTTCATCTCAAGAGCATGGCTGTAGGCCATGTCGTTAACGTAGCTTCTATATCAAAAATAAAAAGAGGATTTTTTGTGGACCACCTTTTCCAAATTTTCAAAAAGGGTAACTCCATTATTTTTTGCAGACTAATTACTCCTAGAAATAGCTTAAAATTTCATAGCAGAATTGCTGAACTGACAGGAGCACCGGCCGCAGAAACTCCTGGAAGCAAGGTAAGCCATTTTTAACTACCAGCAGATCATTGATTGCTGTAGAAATTAGTTGCATGACATTTGTTTCGTAGATTGGCTTAAGGCGATCACATTTTCTCGGACGAACTAAGACGACGAGCAATGGTGGAACTTCTGCTGGTGCAAAGTAGCTAGGGAGGACAGGTAAAGGCGAGGGTGTAGCTTATGATATGTGCCACGCAGGGATGCCTAGCCACAGTTCCTCTTCACCTTCCTCACATCACAGCGTCACGCCGTTTATCGTCCTTCTCTGAAACTTCTGCCTCCCTTGATCTTGCGTCCGTATTTTGTTGTCCTTAGACCTACCATTCCCTTAAACGTCAAAAAACAAAGTACTCTCTCAGTAAGCTAACAAGCTACTGAATTAAAGGAGTCACTTAGAACCACAAAATATTGAATTGCACAAGCTACGATTTGCAACTTGCATTTTCGTTGGCTACTATCAGCAACTTGCATTTTCGTTGGGTCTCGAGTAGTTGCAACGATGCATATGTCATTTATAGCTGTTGTATCCAGCCATAGTCCTCTGTATGGACATGGTTGGGATTGATATTTACCATATTGTGTATCAATTATAGAGCTAAAAAATTATCATGTTCTTTTTGCACGGAACACTAGTAAAAAAAAAGGACTGAGGATTCAATCCCAAGTCTCAGACGAGGAGCATGTGGCGAGCTAGTGCAATTTGTGGGTAGTGTTTGAACAAGATACGCTCGCGCAACTTTTGTGTTGTAGCTTAATGATTTTTCAAAAGATGACATGTCAAGCAAGCGCTAAGTATGTCCGGCAGGGCGAGATACGACGGTAGCCAATGCGTTCGCTGGGAGGAGCCAATAATCACAAGAATTTTTTTTTGAGACAAAAATCACAAGAGCAAAGCCCACTAGGCCCATGTGTTGCTGTAAAATCCGTAATCATTGACCATGATCTCTTTTGGAAAGAATCCCCTAGAACCTATGCCTCCCCTCGATGTCATGTCATGTTTGGTGAGGCTCAACAGTATAACACATGTTGTAAATATGATGACGTATTTCACATTTGTCACAATATGTTTTCTGTTATCCAATATTAGTCATTTCTTGATGGCTTCACAGAGGAGCTTTATCAATGACTAGTGAAGAAATTCAACTAAGGTAAATATTTACCATTTTACAAAGTTTGTTTACTTTGAAGATGATGCAACCTGTTTTTGATCTGCTTGGTTTCATCCTTAACAATCTTCTTACCCTTAGTTTCATACCCTTGGCACAACTCACCTTGGGCACTTAATTTTTCCCTGCATTCGCCAAAAAATATTCCTTTGATATTTCCTGTTCTCTCAATGTGGTATTACACCCTAGTAACATTGCTTTCATGGTATCTACAAGCTTCTCATGCATCTCATGCAGAGAATTAACCATCAGTTATAGGATAAACTCATACGAGACATGGTAGTTCACTACAATCTACTCATCTTGGCATTAAAGAGTGTGCAACTAATCCCACTTGCTGTCGTGAGATACATGGTCTTATGTACGTCCCAGTTATATGGCCAATCATTAATATAGAAAAGAACAGTAGGAAGACCAGAAGATGATGAGTTAGTTGAGATTGAAGTTTCAACATCACAACGAAGTTTCAACAGCACGCGGAACCAGCCAACAGGTTTGAGCGTTGCTTTGGTGCAAGAGGAAATAGTTTTACATACTTTTGATGTCATTTTTATTATGATTTGTTAATGTACCTTGTCAAAATGAACTAAATCCATTATGTTCCATCCCTAATGTGAGGGGCACTTTGGGTAGTCGACAATTGAAAATTCTGTAGATCCTTTCGTTGGATAGTCCAAGTCCCAAGCGACGGCTGGAGGGAGGCCATTACGCCTGCTCATGCTGTGGCGGAGTGGTGTGGCCCACAGCTGGTGGGGGTGAACGTGGTGACCGGAGAGCTCTGAGGTATGGGCCTGGGTGCAAGGGAGCCGAGAATAGGTTGTTCTACTTTGGCCACGCCACCGAGCATGTTATACCATTACCAAGCGGTAGAATAGGGTGCTCGCTGTCTCGCTGGCCTCCTTCCAATTTACATCATTATTTCTCAGTAGATAAGGTGATATAGCTTGTGTAGGCTTGAATTCCAAATTGGCTTTCAAACATCACGAGCGAAACATCCACTCAGTGTGGCTGGGCTAATAATGAATGCTTTGCTCTAGCTGGTATAACTGTACAAGGAATTTGATATTTTGTAGTGCTGGAATTCCGCATGGCAAGCTCCCTGATTGGAACGAGGTGTTGAGACAAACTGTTGAAATATATTGCCCACCTCTTTTCATCAGTCCGGACTTTTGAATGAATTGGCTGGAGCCTGAATTCTATATAGTATCCAAGTCAAGAGGTCTTGAGTTCAAAACCCTGACAAAGAAGTATTAAAACAAGATTCTGCGGACTACACGAATCACACGTCGAACATGTAAAAGAAGTCAAAGTAGACTTGAACATTCTCTCTCTCTCTCTCACAGGCTTTCGCAACCCTTTATAGATAAAGGCACACCACACCGATACAAGGGATTGAAGAAATCCTCAAAAGCTGGTGAAAAGGAAAATCGACAAAACTAGGCGAGAACGCTAAAGCCCCAACTGGTTGTCGAGAAGAAGCACGGGAGACCCACCATCACTCACAAGGAAGACCCAATCTCACCGGCGACGCCCACAAGAGGATGACCACGTGAAGCACGCCGCCGCCTGCACGCCAACTGGACAGGAATATTACCTTGAGATCCGGAGGAAAGGAGAGATCCAAATAAGGAGCCCTAAGAGGAACACAACACCCACAGGTGTTATCACCGCCGCTCCATAGCGCAAAGCTTTTGCCTGACCCCAACTCCCAGCACATCAAAGAAACACCATGACGGGGACCCATCATGACAAACTATGATCAATGTTGGAAATATGCCCTAGAGGCAATAATAAAAGTATTATTATATTTCATTGTTCATGATAATTGTCTTTATTCATTCTATAACCGTATTATCCGGAAATCGTAATACACGTGAATAATAGACCACAATATGTCCCTAGTAAGCCTCTAGTTGACTAGCTCGCAGATCAACAGATAGTCATTCCGCTATGGACATTGGATGTCATTGATAATGGATCACATCATTAGGAGAATGATGTGATGGACAAGACCCAATCCTAAGCAGAGCACAAAGATCGCGTAGTTCGCTTGCTAGAGCTTTGCCAATGTCAAGTATCTCATCCTTCGACCATGAGATCGTGTAACCTGATACCATAGGAGTGCTTTTGTATCAACGCCACAACGTAATCGGGTGACTATAAAGGTGCACTACAGGTATCTCCGAAAGTGTTGGGTTGACACGGATCGAGACTGGATTTGTCACTCCGTATGACGGAGAGGTATCTCCGCCCACTCGATAATGCATCATCATAATGATTTGGTGACCAAGGTGTTGGTCGGGATCATGCATTATGGTATCGAGTAAAGTGATTTGCCGTAACGAGACCGAACAAGGTATTGATATCAACATCGAAGTCTCGCGTAACGTAATCGATTGACAAAGGGAATTGTATATGGTTTGATCGAATCACATCGTGGTTCAACCAATGAAATCATCGAGAGCATGTGGGAGCCAACATGGGTATCCAGATCCCGACAGGTTATTGCCCAGAGTCGCCTCGGCCATGTTCAAGGTGTCTCCCGAACCCGTGAGGGTCTACACTTAAGGTCTGTGACGCTAGGGTTATTAGGAAGACTAGTATGTGACTACCGAATGTTGTTCGAGTCCTGATGAGATCCTGACGCCACGAGGAGTTCCGGAATGGTCCGATGTGAAGTTTTATATATGGGAAGTTGTCATACGGACACCGGAAAGATTCGGGCTTATCGTATTGTATCGGGGCCATCGGGACGCTGGGGTCCACTGAGGGGCCACCTCCTGAGGCCATGGGCCGCAGGGGAGGGAGCCAGCCCCTGAAGGTTGGCGGCTTCCCCACCTTGTGCCCATGCGCCTAGGGTTGGGGGAAACCCCAGGGGCCCCCTGCTTGGGGGCAAGTCCTCCTCTCAGCCGCCTCTAGATCCCATCTAGAGGGTTTGTCGCTGGGGAACGTGAGAAATTCAAAATTTTCCACGTGTCACCAAGATCTATCTATGGAGAAACCAGCACCGAGGGAAGGAGAGCATCTACATACCCTTGTAGATTGCCGGAGGCGCTCAAGAGAACGGGGTGAAGGAGTCGACTGCCGTGATCCAAATCACCGGAGATCCTAGTGTGTGAACGGACGGCACCTCCGCTGCTCAACACACGCACAGCCCGTGACGTCTCCCATGCCTTGATCCAGCAAGGAGAGGGAGAGGTTGAGGAAGACTCCATCGAGCAGCAGCACGACGGCGTGGTGGTGGTGGAGGAGCGTGACATCCCGCAGGCTTCGCCAAGCACCAGAGAGGAGGAGGACTTGGGAGGGGAGGGCTGCTGAACCTGTTAAGCTCCCATGCATCTCCCCACTTTATATAGGGGTGGAGGCTGGTTTCGCCTCCAAGTCCATTAAGGCCCAAGGTGGGAGGAAAGAAATCCCATCATTTCCTTCCCCATCGATTGTTATCCCCCTTTAGGATCTTGATCTTATCCTTCGGATATGATCTTATTCCTTCTAAGGGGATCTTGTGCGCTTGACCAGGGGTGTTTTCCCACCACCATTCATGTGGGTCCCCCATGCAGGTGGGCCCCACTCCGAACCTTCTAGAACCTTCCTCGTACAATAACAAAAAATCCTCGAACATTTTCCTGGCCAAAATAGGACTTCCCATATATAAATTTACCTCCGCACCATTCCGAACTCCTCGTGACGTCGGGATCTCATCCGGACCAACATTCGCAACCACATACAAACTTCCTTTATAACCCTAGCATCATCGAACCTATGTGTAGACCTACGGTTCGGGACATGTAAACATGACCGAGACGTTCTCCCGTCAATAACCAACATGGATCTGGATACCCATGTTGGCTCACATGTTCCACGATGATCTCATCGATGAACCACAATGTCAAGGACTCTAATCCCGATACAATTCCCTTTGTCTAGCGGTATTATACTTGCCCGAGATTCGATCGTCAGATACCGATACCTTGTTCAATCTCGCTATCGCAAGTCTCTTTACTCGCTCCGAACACATCATCCCGTGATCAACCCTTGGTCACATTGTGCACATTATGATGATGTCCTACCGAGGGCCCAGAGATACCTCTCCGCTTACACGGAGTGACAAATCCCAGCCTCGATCCGCGTCAACCCAAAAGACACTTTCGGAGATACCTGTAATGCACCTTTATAGTCACCCGCCACGCTTGTGATGTTTGATACACCCAAAGCACTCCACGGTATCCGGGAGTTACACGATCTCATGGTCTAAGGAAGAGATACTTGACATTGGAAAAGCTCTAGCAAACGAACTACACGATCTTTGTGCTATGCTTAGGATTGGGTCTGTCCATCACATCATTCTCCTAATGATGTGATCCCATCCAATGTCCATAGTGTGAAACCATGACTATTTGTTGATCACAACGATCTAGTCAACTAGAGGCTCACTAGGGACATATTGTGGTCTATGTATTCACACGTATTACGATTTCGGATAATACAGCTTATAGCATGAATAAAAGACAATTATCATGAACAAGGAAATATAATAATACTTTTATTATTGCCTCTAGGGCATATTTCCAACAGTCTCCCACTTGCACTAGAGTCAATAATCTAGTTCACATCGCCATGTGATTAACATTGACAGTCACATCGCCATGTGACCAACATCCAAAGAGTTTACTAGTGTCATTAAACTAGTTCACATCACATGTGATTAAGACTCAATGAGTTCTGGGTTTGATCATGTTTTGCTTGGGAGAGGTTTTAGTCAACGGGTCTCAACATTCAGATCCGTATGTACTTCGCAAATCTCTAGGTCATTCTCAGAATGTTGCTTCCACGCTCCACTTGGAGCTATTCCAAATGGTTGCTCCACTATACGTGATCCGGTTTGCTACTGAAGTCACCGATAGGTGTTAAAGCTTGCATCGATGTAATCCTTACGCCGAACTCTTTATCACCTCCATAATCGAGAAACATGTTCTTATTTACTCCAAGGACAATTTTGATCACTGTCCAATGATCCATTCGTGGATCATTCTTGTACCCCTGACTGACTCATGGCAAGGCACACTTCCGTGCGTACAACATAGCATACCAGAGGGCCTATGTATAGCATAGGGACGACCTTCGCCCTTTCTCTCTTCTGCCGTGGTCGCTTTAAGTCTTAACTTCATACCTTACATGTCGTGCAAGAACTCCTTCTTCGATCGATCCATCTTGAACACCTTCAAGATCATGTTAAGGTATATGCTCATTTGAAAGTACCATTAAGCGCTTTTGATCTATCCTCATAGATCTTGATGCTCAATGTTCAAGTAGCTTAATCCAAGTTTTCCATTGAAAACACTTTTCAAATAACCCTATATGCTTTCAGAATTCTACATCATTTCGATCAACAATATGTCAATAACATATACTCACCGAAATTCTATAGTGCTCCCACTCACTTCTTTGGAAATACAAGTTTCTCATAAATCTATATAAACCCAAAATCTTTGATCATCTTATCAAAGTACATATTCCAACCGAGATGCTTACTCAATCCTTAGAAGGATCGAGCTAGCATACCTTTTAGCATCCTTAGGATCGACAAAACTTTTCCGATTGTATCACATACAACCATGGCGCAATGCTTTTACCCGACCCCAACTCCCACCACATCAAAGAAAAACCATGACGGGGACCCATCATGACGAACTATGATCACCAATGTTGGAAATATGCCCTAGAGGCAATAATAAAAGTATTATTATATTTCATTGTTCATGATAATTGTCTTTTATTCATTCTATAACTGTATTATCCGGAAATCGTAATACACGTGTGAATAATAGACCACAATATGTCCCTAGTAAGCCTCTAGTTGACTAGCTCGTTGTGATCAACAGATAGTCATGGTTTCCTGGCTATGGACATTGGATGTCATTGATAATGGGATCACATCATTAGGAGAATGATGTGATGGACAAGACCCAATCCTAAGCAGAGCACAAAGATCGTGTAGTTCGTTTGCTAGAGCTTTGCCAATGTCAAGTATCTCATCCTTCGACCATGAGATCGTGTAACTCCGGATACCATAGGAGTGCTTTGGGTGTATCAAAGCGTCCGCGAATGGCTGGGTGACTATAAAGGTGCACTACGGTATCTCCGAAAGTGTCATTGGGTTGACACGGATCGAGACGGATTTGTCACTCCGTTATGCGGAGAGGTATCTCTGGGCCCACTCGATAATGCATCATCATAATGAGCTCAAGGTGACCAAGGTGTTGGTCACGGGATCATACATTATGATGCAGTAAAGTGACTTGCGTAGCGAGCTGAACAAGGTATTGGGATACCGACGATCGAGTCTCGGGCAAATAACGATACCGATTGACAAAGGAATTGTATACTGGGTTTGATCGAATCCTCGACATCGTGGTTCAACCAATGAAATCATCGAGGAGCATGTGGGAGCCAACATGGGTATCCAGATCCGATGTTGGTTATTGCCGAGATCGTCTCGGTCATGTCTGCGTGTCTCCGAACCGTAGGGTCTACACCTAAGGTTCGGTGGCGCTAGGGTTATTAGGAAGACTAGTATGTGACTACGAATGTTGTTGAGTCCGGATGAGATCCCGGACGTCACGAGGAGTTCGGAATGGTCCGGATGTGAAGTTTTATATATGGGAAGTTGTCATACGGACACCGGAAAGATTGGGGCTTATCGGTATTTATCGGGGCCATCGGAGCGTTCGGGGTCCACGGAGGGCCACCCTCCGGAGGGCACATGGGCATAAGGGAGGGAGCCAGCCTCGAAGGCTGGGCGCCCCACCTTGTGCCCATGCGCCTAGGGTTGGGGAAACCCTAAGGCGCCCTTGCTTGAGGCAAGTCCCCCTCACGCCGCCGCCCTCTAGATCCCATCTAGAGGTGGCTGTTGAGGAACGTGGCAGAAATTCAAAATTTTCCCGTGTCACCAAGATCTATCTATGGAGAAACCAGCACGAGGGAAGGAGAGTGCATCTACATACCCTTGTAGATTGCTAAGCGGAGGCGTTCAAGAAGAGGGTTGAAGGAGTCGTACTCGTCGTGATCCAAATCACCGGAGATCCTAGTGCGAGCGAGCGGCACCTCCGCGTTCAACACCGTACAGCCCGGTGGCGTCTCCCATGCCTTGATCCAGCAAGGAGAGAGGAGAGGTTGAGGAAGACTCCATCGAGCAGCAGCACGACGGCGTGGTGGTGGTGGAGGCGTGACAATCCTGCGAGGCTTCGCCAAGCACCGCAGAGAGGAGGAGGACTTGGGAGAGGGAGGCTGCGCCGAACTCGTGTTAAGCTCCCATGCATCTCCCCACTTTATATAGGGGTGGAGGGCTGGTTTCTTGCCCTCCAAGTCCATTGGGGCGTTGGCCAAGGTGGGAGGAAAGAAATCCCATCATTTCCTTCCCCACGATTGTTATCCCCCTTTTAGGGATCTTGATCTTATCCCTTGGGATATGATCTTATTCCTTCTAAGGGGGATCTTGGTCTTGCTTGACCAGGGTGTGGGGCCTTTCCCCACTACCCACATTCATGTGGGTCCCCCATGCAGGTGGGCCCCACTCCGGAACCTTCTAGAACCTTCCGGTACAATACCGAAAAATCCTGAACATTTTCCGGTGGCCAAAATAGGACTTCCCATATATAAATCTTTACCTCCGACATTCCGAACTCCTCGGACGTCCGGGATCTCATCCGGACTCAACAACATTCGGTAACCACATACAAACTTCCTTTATAACCCTAGCATCATCGAACCTTAGTGTAGACCCACGGGTTCGGGAGACATGTAAACATGCCGAGACGTCTCCGTCAATAACCAACAGGGATCTGGATACCCATGTTGGCTCCAATTTCCGATGATCTCATCGGATGAACCACATGTCAAGGACTCATTATCCTGTACAATTCCCTTTGTCAGCGGATTAACTTGCGAGATTCGCCACCGTGATACCGATACCTTCGTTCAATCACTATCCGGCAAGTGCTCTTTACTTCCTCCGAACACATCATCCCGTGATCAGACCCCTTGGTCGACAATTGTACCACATTATGATGATGTCCTACCGATGGGCCCAGAGACTACCTCTCCGCTTACCGGAGCTGACAAATCCGACTCATCCGGTCAACTCCAAAAGACACTTCGAGATACCCATGTAATGGCACCTTTCAGGATCACCCATCGTAGCGATAATTTGATACACCCTAAAGCACTCTACGGTATCCGAGTTACGATCTCAGGTTAGGAAGAGATACTGACATTGGAAGCTCTACTCGTCCAAAGCGAATCTGACACCGATCTTTGTCCTCATGCTTAGGATGATCCTCTGTCCAGATCACATCTTTCCGTAATGAGTGATCCCATCCAATGTCATAGCGAATACCAGACTATTGTGATCACAACGATCTAGTCAACTAGAGGCTCACTAGGACATATTGTGGTCTATGTATGTCACATGCGATTACGATTCTCGGATAATACTACTTATAGCATGAATAAAGACAATTATCATGATACAAGTGAATATATTAATTACATACTTTTATTATTGCCTCTAGGGCATATTTCCAAGCAGTCTCCCACTTGCACTAGAGTCAATAATCTAGTTCACATCGCCATGTGATTAACATTGACAGGTCACATCGCCATGTGACCAACATCCAAAGAGTTTACTAGTGTCATTAAACTAGTTCACATCACATGTGATTAAGACTCAATGAGTTACGGGGTTTGATCATGTTTTGCTTGTGGAGAGGTTTTAGTCAGCGAGTCGCAACATTCAGATCCGTATGTACTTCAAATCTCTAGGTCATTCTAAATGCTGCTTCCACGCTCCACTTGGAGCTATTCCAAATGGTTGCTCCACTATCGTGATCGGTTTGCTACTCGAGTCACTTCGGATAGGTGTTAAAGCTTGCATCGATGTAATCCTTTCGCCGAACTCTTTATCACCTCCATAATCGAAACATGTTCTTATTTACTCCAAGGACAATTTTGACGCTGTCCAATGATCCATTCTGGATCATTCTTGTACTAGTGACTCATGGCAAGGCACACTTCGGTCGGTACACAACATAGCATCTGTAGGGCCTATGTATAAAGCATAGGGGCGACCTTCGTCCTTTCTCTCTCTTCTGCCGTGGTCGAGCTTTAAGTCTTAACTTCATACCTTACATGTCGGCAAGAACTCCTTCTTTGGTGATCCATCTTGAACACCTTCAAGATCATGTTAAGATATATGCTCATTTGAAAGTACCATTAAGCGTTTTGATCTATCCTCATAGATCTTGATGCTCAATGTTCAAGTAGCTTAATCCAAGTTTTCCATTGAAAAACACTTTTCAAATAACCCTATATGCTTTCGAGAAATTCTACATCATTTCGATCAACAATATGTCAATAACATATACTCACCGAAATTCTATAGTGCTCCCACTCACTTCTTTGGAAATACAAGTTTCTCATAAATCTATATAAACCCAAAATCTTTGATCATCTTATCAAAGTACATATTCCAACTCGAGATGCTTACTCCGGTCCTTAGAAGGATCGCTGAGCTAGCATACCTTTAGCATCCTTAGGATCGACAAAACTTTTCGATTGTATCACATACAACATTTCCTTCGAAAACTGGTAAGGAAACTCATTTTGACATCCATTTGCGGACTTCATAAATGCAGCTCATGCTAACATGATTCCGCGGACTTAAGCATCGCTACGGATGAGAAAATCACATCGTAGTCAACTCTTTGAACTTGTGAAAAACTCTTACGCCTACAAGTCGAGCTTCATAGAGCGGTGACATTACCGTCACGTCCATCTTCTTCTTAAAGATCCATTTATCTCAATGGCTTGCCGATCATCGGGCAAGTCCACCAAATCCATGCTTTGT